>JACTOM010000916.1:1848845-1877828 GCA_015832385.1 Elymnias hypermnestra | reverse complement strand
TATTTGAATTTGGTTACAATCCGAACTGCTGTGTTATTTAAAATTACGTCTGGTACCCTCTCCGGTCCCTTACCTGCCCGAAATACCATCATTTCTGATTTATTTACATTATATTTCAGTCCGTGAGAACTAGCATAACTCTCACAGACTGAAATTAGTTTTCTCAGCCCTTTGATGGAGGGGCTGAGTACTACCATGTCATCAGCATAGCTCAAACTATTAAAGCATGTGTTGCCAATATGACATCCGACTTTTGTAGTTCTCAGCTCCTCGATCAAATCATTGACATAGATATTAAAGAGATCTGGGGAGGTAATACCTCCCTGACGTACGCCGCATTCTAATGTATAGCACTTAGACGTCGCGTTGCCCCATTTCACATTATTTATTTGATTACCGTACCAGTATCTCAACAGATCTACCAACTCATTGGGGACCTGAGATCGATACAATTTCGACCACAAAATTTCATAATTCACGAGGTCGAATGCTTTACTCAGGTCTAGGAAACACGCATACACTGATGTTTGACGACTTGTGTAATATTGAACCGCGTGTTTCAAAGCAATGATAGCAGAATCCGTTGAGAGTCCAGGACGGAAACCAAACTGTGCGTCATCAATAGATACGTTCCTCAGCAGTTCAGGTTGCATCAAACGTTCCAAAATTTTACCTGTAATGGTACCTAAGGAAATTGGACGGTAGTTGTCCGCAGAGCCCAAATCACCTGTTTTATTTTTAGCTATTGGAACAACAACCGTCTTCATCATATCTAGTGGGAGATAAGAATAACGTATACATAAATTGTACAAAGTACATAACTTACCATGTAATATCTCACCTCCGTACAGCACATGTTCAAGACTAAGCTCATCATGACCTGGTGTTTTACCTCTTTTCATCTCTTTAACAATTTTCGTAACCTGGGAAGGGGTAAATTGAATTACCGGATATTTAAAGGGACCAGAAAGACTGTTATTTTTATCTGATAATTTAGATTCTACTTGTCCCGGCGATACTCTAAATCTATTACTAAACATTTTGGCTATCTGTTCATGATCTTGCAACCCATTGACTGAAATGGGCAGTTGTGACTTAAAATTAACTTTTTTCGTTTCTTTCCAAAATTTAGGAAAGTTTCTCTGTTTTCGGTAGCAGGCTAGTATGTCCATTCTTATCATATCTTCGTTTTTTTGACACCAGCGTAATCTATTTTTGAACTTCTTACGAGCTAGTGTCATTTCATTGTATAGATAACCTGAAGAGGGCTTACCCGCTATTACCCATGTCTCAAAGTGTATTCTATATAACTGATGACTTTCCTGTATATGAAGATTCCAGCCTACAACTTGTTTTTGTTTCTTGTTTACATAGTACGGGCCAACTGAATTTTTTGATCCCGATTGCATAACATTAATTATTTCACTGTACATATTGTTTATAAATAATTTATGCTCATTAATACTATTACAGGTTTTGTAACTATCACAATTCTTACAACTAAAACTATTGTTAACATTGACTAGGTTAATTTGGCAATAACTTAAATAATTTTCAATTTGACTATTATTTCTCATACCCCAACGAATGCCTGTTTTTTCAACATGGATATCGCCAGCTGAAAGAGCCTGTGCCACTTCACTGAAGTTGCATGTCACGCGCAATGGAAAATGATCAGACCATGAGACGTCATACATAACATTTACGTTCAGTATGGTGTCCCACGCTGCTTATGACTAGGGGGCTACGAGAGTCTACAAAACGCGACGATAGGGTTTCAGCCGGCCCCACAAACCAATTAACGCGTAGGGTCCAGCACTTCCTTACGAAAATCACTTAAATTCCCGAAACGGGCTTAGTTCGCGCCCGTCCTGGTAAGCTTCGCGGATGACAGCTCGCAGGGGCTTCTTACAGCCACAGATAAGCTATGCTCACAGAGCACCGATGCCTAGCGCCATCTGGCGCGAACAAGGATAATTGCACAAATCAGATCCACGTACATAACATCTCATTTCCTTTCACGTTCAATGTTATGAATTTGTGTCTATCTCTTTTTACAGTCGCTTATTCGTTTCAACAATTCCCAATGATGCTAAAGATGTTTTCACTTGATAACTTTGTTGTTATATTAATTATAAATCCAGAACGGCTGGACTGATATTAATGATAACTGATTCGTTGGATTCGTTTTCAAGCCCCAATTTTCCAATGTAATTTGTGCCTATGACAGATCTCGATCAAGCATTTTCCTAAAAGGGATTATGGAAGAGATTATTGTTTGTTAATAATAGGTTGGCTCTCGACTATAATCTCACCTGATAGTAAATGACGATAGTATAAAATGGAAGCGTGCCAATTTGTTTAAAAGGTAAATGACTTCTTTTGGTTTCTACTCTTAGAATCTAGTACTACTCTTTAGAGTCGCTCAGAAACAAATTCAAGGCACTTAACATAATGACAGTTCACTGCGTATATATATTAGAAAACTTGTTGTACGTACATAAAAACATTGACTCTTTTAATAAAAAGAGTGAATGTACATCATATAACTTACGAAACAAAAACAAACTTGTTGTAAATTCTAGTAGGCTGCATAAAATTAATAACTCATTTAAGGGTAACTGTATTCGTTTCTATAATAAACTCCCACAAGACGTTTTAGAAATGTCAATTGATAAATTCAAAGTCTTTGTTAAAAGGAAGTTGATAGAAAAATCGTATTATAAGTTTGAATTAAAATATAGTAAACTAATATGATATTGTAATGATGATGGTAACAAAAAAATACCCGAACGAGTTTGTTGTGGGTTATTCTCGGATCAGGGCGCAAAGGAACCCTCGTAACTTTAGATATTAAGCCGTTCTTGAGTACCATCATCAGACGTATATTAGAATCAGAAAAGTGCTGTAATATGCCTACTTGAATAAACTTCTCTTTGCTTGGCGATACGACTTCGCTGGCAGGGTGGTAGCCACGGTCAAACGTTTTACCAGTCCAGTTTCAGAAAGATCTATAAATGTAATAACCTAAATCCTAAATCCCGAAAACACAGAACTTCTGCTGTTAACTTGCTGAAGTATGCCGTGGTAAAGCTTCGCCACGTCGCCTCTCTTCCCACTCATTTTGACGATTCGCCGGCTGTCTTGGTTAGTGAAGTGTATCTTACTTAAAAACTTAGGTTTCTTTTGGTAAATAATAAGCGTGCCTAGTAATAGATATATAGCTTTTATATAATAATAATAATAAAGCCATTATTTTACACTTCTTAACTTAGAAAATACATAGTGAATTTAGTTTGTCAGTTATATTGTATTAAATAATATGTCAGTGCCATTAATTCTATATTTATGTCAGATATATTACATTGTATTACATAATGTATCTGTGTCATTAAATCTAAGTATATTCCTATTTTCTTCATTAAATTTACGTCTATTATAATGTCAAATATATTCCATTGGATTGAATAATATGTCAGTGTCATTAAATCTAGTAATAGTCCTATTCTTTCTTTATTTATAAATATAATAATAATGTCATTTGAAGTGGGGTTGCCCTCATAGGGGCAAAAAGGCCTCCTCCATCCTACTATACATCCTATATAGCTTTTATAAGCATACAATATTTGCAACAGCTTTCGTCAATAGTGGCGTAAGTTAAACCATTTGTAAACTGGTTAACCGCACTGTGTCGCTTGCATGTAATCAAATTCCAACTGTTTACTGGACAACGAAAACATTATTTCAAAGGGAATACAGCATTGTGGACTTTATTTAAATATGGTTAGAAATTCTAGTTTATAATCGTAGCAAAATACAGGATATTCTATATTTCCTTGTGTTAAAATCTAAAAGGTTATCTGAAACACCGAAATAATATACTATAGCGTAGCTGTTGTAGTGACTTAAATTGAGAAAGGTATGCTTAGATGGTTTGGGCACGTAAAAAGTAAAAAAGTAAGTAGCAGCCCATTAAAGTCCCACTGCTGGGCACAGGCCTCCTCTCTCTTAAGAGAGAGGGTTGTTAGAGCATAGACCCACCACGCTGCTTCACTGCGGATTGACAGGCATAGTACACATCTGCACTCTCTATTCCTTCAGTCTCATTTCGTCTGATGTGACCGGATCCAACACGACCGGTGAGAGATCAGGCGCAGAACCGACGGCTTAACGTGCTCTCCGAGGCACGGGGGTGGATCACACCGCCGACTTCCCAACTTCGGGCAAATATTGAGAAAATAGAAAACTCAATATTGATTTTTAAAATGGCCCGATCCGGGACTCGAACCCAGGACCTCACGTCTGTAGTCGAACATGCTAATCACTAGACCAGTGAGGCAATTGGGCACGTATAGAGAATGAATGAAAGGAGACTGCCTAAAAGGATTTATGAGTCAAGAGTGAATGCGAAAGTTAGAAGGGGAAGACCAAGGCGAACTTTCCAGGACCTGATCCAGGATATTTTAAATAGGCTGAAGAGTACTCTAAACCGACGACTATATGAAAGGTTTAATGAGAATGAAAGAAGTGGAAGGATGTGGTCTCTGCCTACTCCGAAGGAAATGAGGCGTGATTCTATGTATGTATTAAGCGCAGCATAACCTTTTCTTTGCTATGCCTATACGCATTCCAATGAGATCTAAAATCTAATCTCTAATCCACTAAAATCCAGCGAAAACCCCATCCTTTAGTAGAGCACCATAGGATTTGAGACCCAATCTACCGTGGTAGAAGGAGAAGCGTAAATATATGGCTCTTACCTCCGAACCTCCTAGGTCGAAGAGGAGCGTCCAATACTTCTTCTCTCTGCCTCCCATGTGTCTGTTTCAACGAAATTATAGCCTCGCAGAAGGAGGTTCTTCTCAGTCGTATTCTTCATGCTTGAAAGTAGTGTCGGTGTTTTGGTATCTGTGTCGTTTTCGTCACCAATGCCTTTCATCCTTTTCGTTTCTCGGATCTTCATATGGTGGCAACAGATGGAAAAACTATGATCGCTTTTACTATATTGGACCAGTAGTTATCTGTGCCAGTAACTATCAACTTGTCTAAGTTATTGGGCTAGAAGGAGGCAACTGCCTTTTATTCCCTTTCGCTGGTGAGTATTGCGCCAACTTTGCCCTCCAAAGCAAAACATAAGCTATAATAAGCGAAAAGGGTTTATTCACTCACCGATTCTTTATATATCTTCACCACACATCACTGTTTTGAATGTCATTAATATTTTGTTTAATTCTCCGCCGAAGAAGCGAAATATCGGAATCATCCGGGACACCGGGGCAGAATGGAATCCGCTGGGTTTAGTGGGTATTGTGAGACCTTCCATCGTCGAGTCCCACACTCCTGACTGTTCATCGGTAAGGGTTAGTGCGTAAATAGCATTTCCCAGCAACAACAAAAAAACTGTTTTCTTATTAAATGACCTTTATTACAGCGATATCTGAATAATTTTTCTTAGGACTGTCATTAAGAAATTCAGAAGCAAAATGGACGGTAGTAACAATTTATAAATTGACTTCCTTGTTTTTCATTCGTCAGTCAAAATTAATCATTCGAGTCACAATCAAATCTCCATCTGAATTAAATAGAAAGACCCAAAGAGGCGATAACAAAGGAAAAAAGAGGGTATGTAGTCCGTTTTTTAAATCATTATTCAAATTGTAATTACAATGTAGAAAAGTTTCTCTAACCAGTTGATTTGTTTTACATTTATTTAAATTGCCAAAAATAAATCTCCAATTCAAGATAGATTAAGAAACTTAATTTATTTTCAAATAATAAATTTGATATTAAAGCACAGTTGGTATACCCCACTAGTCTTATCTGTGTCTCAGTCTGATATTAACTATAAGCTAGATAAGATGTGTTGATGTATCTCTTTATTTATTTATAGCTCTTATATTTTGTGACAATTCAATTGATTTTGAACTTTGCGCAGCGGCAATAAAGTGCAAATTGACTCTTTGATGTTAGGAACACACCTACATTGCTTAGACAACAGTAAGTACTTGTAATTTATTATGAACTTTATTGAATATCAATAAAGGTCAAATGGACTGTACATTTTAGTTAGAAAACGTTTGTATGACAAACAGAAAAGGGATGTTTTTAGGATTTTCCTCTGCAATTATTCGAACTTTTCTCGCCGTAAAAACCATCCTTGGACTTCAACGAACATTAAAAAACAATTGTCAAAATTGATTCAGGCGTTATTGAGTTATGCGCTTACCAACACATTTTGCGATTCATTTTTATATTAAATAAATACTAAACAAAACACAGTCTATTAAATGACACACAAAATCTTTTTGTTTTGAAACAAAAGATAGCATAAATGATTTACATAACCAAGAAATGAATTAACAAAACCGTTGCTATAGACAACGGTCTAATAATTCATGTCACAATCTTGTGGATGCGTGGGAGTGCGCGGGTGGATGCGTGGGGGTGCGTGGGTGGATGCGTGGGGATGCGTGGGTGGATGCGTGGGTGGATGTGTGGGAGTGCGTGGGTACATGCGTGGAAGGGCGTGTGGAAACGCGTTTGGTAGCATTGAAGTGACATTTTGCCGGTGCGCCGGCTTTGTGCGCTTCGTAGCAGAAACAAATGACTATCTACATAAATTTGAAAAAAAATGGTAAAGGGTTGATGGAATTCAAAAAATGAATAGCCCAAAACCTTCTACAATTATTTCCACGTCGAATGGTCATGGTCTCATGCCGATCAGTCCAGTAGTTTTCAAGTTTATCGATAACAAAGAAAAAAAAATGTTGCTTATATATATACAGAAGGTATGTTATGTATAAATTTACAACTTTACTTTAAAAATCATTGTATAATTTAAAATGAAGACCTTGGCTCATATAATGGACTAAGACTGAGCGAAATTTACGACAAACAAGTCGCTGTTCCTCTGCTTTTTAAACCTCTGATATCTTCTAAGATATCAGTTTTAATGAATGGCTGTTAATTACTGTTTTGATCTACATGAAATATATAACATATGTAATATATTTAATTGAATAAGGAATAATTATTTATTGTAGAAAATACCTTAGTAAATAACACATATTTTTTTTTAACATGTTAACGATTAAAATGGTTACTGTGAGTTATACTTTAAAAATAAATATGTTTCAACGAGGATTTTTTCATTGATCTTTGGAAGATATACAATTCCGTAGTAAATTCCGTTAATGATTTAAGATCCAAAAATATTTTTTAGCTTTCTGTAATACAATATGTATAGTAAGTAAGTAGCAGCCCATTAACGTCCCACTGCTGGGCACAGGCCTCCTCACTCCGAAGAGCGAGGGTTAGAGCATAGACCCACCACGCTGCTCCACTGCGGATTGGCAGGCATAGTACACAAGTGCACTCTCTATTCCGTCACTCTCATAGTCCGATGTGACGGGAATCCGACACGACCGGAGAGAGATCAGGAATATAATATGTATATTTTATACATATTAACCTTCCTCTTTAATCACTCTATCTACTGTTGAATACTGTATTAAAATCAGTTGGATAGTTTAAAAGATCTAAGCGAACAGGCAGCGGCAGCGAAAGATATACATATATAAATTCCTTATTAAATACATACATACATAGCATCACGCCTTATTCCCTTCAGGGTAGGCAGAGACCACGTCCTTCCACTTGCCACGATCCTTGCATATCTCCTTCGCTTCTTACATGCTCATTAAGCATTTCATTCAATTTCGTCGGTTTAGAGTACTCTTGACCTGGCCTGGGTACATCTTCTTTTATACTGCAACGTTCTCTTATCACACTATTTCTGTGTCACTCAGTTTCAATCCACTCATACTTCTTAACGCTCTCATCTCTGTGCCATACCCAACTTTCACTACCATACCTAAGTGTTGGCACCAACTCTCCTCCGTGCTTAGCCAGTCTGGCCCTTTGAGACACCACCTGGCTATCATAAAGGCGTGCAGGGCACCATTTACCATATTCTCTGCATTCACTCTCCTTCCAATATCACTTTCACATGTTCCATCTTTTGTAAATTTAGATCCCAAGTATACAAATTCTTTCACCTCTTCCACTTGTTCCCCATCTATCAAAATATTGCCATTCATCATAGATTCATCTCGTTCAAAAAGCATAACTTTCGTTTTGTTTACATTCACTTTCATTCCTTTCCCTTTCAAAGCTTCATTCATAATATTTAGCATCTCCTGTAGCTCATTAGCGGATGACGCAAGTATTACTTGATCATCAGCGTAAACTTATTAAATATGAGCACGAAATGTACGCAGATGGAAGGCAACTAGTACATTTTAATTTATACAGATCTGAATGACGTAAATCTAGATGTAATCATTCAATTCGCAGTGAAATCCCTCGTTCTTAATTTTCTAAATATTATCTTTCATAAACTTTGCTTATTGTTCCGCTGCTGAATTGAAAATATGAGACTTTGTGTAATTAAAACTGACTTTCTTTGTTGATTAGGGAAAGGGAGAGTTTCGTGAGAGTTATCTGGCTTCCTCTTAAACGATCCTTTCGTCTATTTCCGCGAAAACAATTAATTAATATTTTCACAACGAGTCGGACCAATCATTTGTTACCGGTATATTGGTGATCGGTAAACTTCGAACTTAAGCAAATAAAATATTAATAAAATTGTCGTAATTGTTTGTAGTATAAGATGTACAATTTACATATGAAAGTATAAAAAGTAATTCTATAACACAGTTATATATCAAAAAAAGATTTTTTAATTTCTGCCTGTCTGTTTGTTCCGAATAATGTATAAAAAGGTGGACTGATTTTAAAGGGGTTTTCATTGACAGATAACTGATGTTATAAGGAGTAATTGACTACTTTTATATTAAAAATAACACAGCTCGAGTAAAATCGCGGGGAACTGCTACTGAATTAATATTTTCACCAGGGGTCGGATTAATCAGCCTATTAATGTTTAACTGTTGGGCACAAGCCTCTTCCCTCATTAGAAAGCGAGAGAGAGAGGAATGTAGTGTATAAACCCACCCTGGCACATCAGTGCGGGTTGGGAATCTACATATACCCCAGAATTTCTGCCGGGATATTCAGATTTCTCTTTTCCTTCACCTAAAAGCACAATCATGCACGTAAGTTTTATTATTATAAAGAGTAACCTAACGGTGCCTCTCGGGGATTCCAACCAGCGCTTAAAAGGCTTTAAGACCACCATGGTTTGCCTTTTAGGCAAATAACTTAAAATAGTTTAAGGGACGAATGAGCTTTTGAGTCGGCGATGCATTGACAGCTTCCGTGCTGTTGTAAGCATACAAGCTATTTTTGCCATCTAGAGATTCAGTGGTTCGATTCCTTGTGTTGACTATGATAAAGATAAGATTATGATACACTGCAGCATGGTCAAGTTTTAGATAATTTTCAGTGTCGATATTATCTGTTAGAAAACACTTCTTCATTAGTCCTGGGTTCGAGCCACGGGTCGGAACGAATTCAAAATCGATTTTGAGTTTTCTATTAAGATTTGCTCAGTATTTGCCCGAAGTTGGAAAGTTGTGCTCCACCCTCCTACCTCGGAAAACATGTTTGGTCTCTCTCCAGTCATATCCGATTGCCGTGATATTGAATTATGAGAGAGAAGGAATAGACAGTGCACTTGTATACTATGCCTGCGTACCCGGAGTGGAAAAGCTGGTGATGTGGTGGGTTTATGATTTAAAAACCCTCTCTCCTATGAGTGAGGAGCTCTTTGGCCATGTGGGACACTAACAGGCTGCTATTTACATTTTAAACACGGTGTAAGTCGCAAATCCGATGGTTTGTCAGAATATTTAAAAAAAAATCATAAAAACTATAACTTCAGTATTTAATGACTAGGGTTACTAATTTTAGACACTATATTAACATTTTGGTTCTACACCGATTCATTTTTGCGACACAATTTTAAAGTTTTGTGAAAACATTATTTTGCGGGTTACTACGAGTTTGGATTCCAGGGTTGATATGTACATGTATGTAGGTATTTCACCCAAGCAGGTAGTTTTCGTAGCCGCACCCATTGAGAGACCGGCAAAGACAAATTGCTTTATTCCTACCCTTATTTATTATCTCTCCTTTCGCTTTCATTATTTTTTGTTTTCAACTGTCCTCTTGTTCTCCGACTTAGTTGTTTATCAACACACCGAGCAGTTCATTGTTATTTGATATTAGTTTTATTTAACTTACAATATGTACAGAAACCATAGTTACCAAAGGATGTTGTTTCGGCATAAATGTAATGTGCTTGCAAGTGTAAACATTTGCTTTATTACGTGTAAATATCACGTATTTATATGAGAACAACTGCGTTTTCTTTATCTATGTATCCGAAAACAACTGTTAATATTTCATTTAATATTTATAAATGCAGCAAATAAACAAACATTTATTAATATTACCATAGCTTATAAATTAATAAATTACTAAAATAAGGCTCCATGGTGTAAATCTTTGCCTTTCCCGTTAATTGAGTGAATTAAAAAAAACATAGGCTTGGCGGGAAATGCAATCTAACAAAAGGTTTACCAGAAAATCTAAGCAAAATAAAGATTGTACGCAAACTATTTTCAGCTGTCCGCTTGTTTTCAGGAACAGGTGCTTTTTCAATTAGGTTATTCAATTTACTTCTGTACTCAGAACTATAAGCGAAAATTAGGTAAAAATAAAACATTATTTATTATTTTATCTTATTAAATTAAGTCTACATAAATCAAAGTATTAAATTCCGGTAACACGACAGTCTTTACGGTATAATGTGAACGGCTGGACCGATTACGATAATTCTTTTTTTGTTCTGTTTTTTACAGGCAAGGTTCTTATGATAGAAAAAAACTAACGAAATTACGTAATACATTAGAAATTTTTAGTAAATTTAACCACCATATTAATTTTTCTAACGTAACCTTCTTAGTGCTTTTGACAATAAAAACTTTTTTAATGTAACCTTATGGCGTTTGACAATTGTCAGCAATTCACAAAAAAAGTATAGATTCATAAAGTACAGTGTATGACAAATAGTAGTAAGCCTAATGTTGTTTTTATAAGGAGAAGATTTAATTTATTTTTTATGCATAATTAAGAAAATTAATTAGCATTATGCACTCCTCTATATTTCAACTATTACGTTACCCTTTTTCTTACAGTTTAATGTGTAAATGACCCAAACTAAAACTTGATATTGAATTTATATTGAAGTATGTCCACTGGAAATAAATCTACTATCGGTTCGAAAGGTTGACCCTTTTTTTTGTCGCTGGGAAATGCTATTTACGCACTAACCCTAACCGATGACCAGTCAGGAGTGTGGGACTAGGCGACGGAAGGTCTCGCAATACCCACTAAAACCCAGCGGAACCATTAGTGAGGCACCAGGTGTTCAGCTTTCGCATTCTGCCCCGGTCTCCCGGATGAGTCTGACGAAGGATTAACGGAGGCGGGAGGAGATGCGCAAACATGCGCCGCCTTATATTTCGCCTCCTCAGGCGGAATGGGGAAGCATCCACTGTATTCTCCCTCTCTCTCTCGTGAGCTTCCTTCGACTGCCGTCTCGCAAAAGAAGTCCACTTCCACCCACCATCTCTCACTGGAAAGCATCGCGCCTACAATGCTCCCTAATGAGAGGTCGCCGCCGATCAACGCCACCAGGAGGTGATGCTGAGGTCCCCTGGCTGCACAATCTGCCACAGTGTGATGCGCTAAATCGATAGCTGCACCACACTGATGACAAGCGGGGGACTCCTCCAAGGTTTAGCCTGTCGAGACGATATCGACAGGATACTCACTATTAAACATGATTATTTATATTATATCTTATATAAGCCGAAATCATCAAGCTGATGTCGGCAGGGTTTTATTCAGTCATCCTATACCTAGTTAGGTCATTGTGGGAGGCTTCGGCTGTGGCTAGTTACCACCCTACAAGCAAAGGTGTACCGTTATTCAAGAGATTTGTATTGATGAGATGTTGTGTAGAAAAGTAAATTTATGATTTAATTTTTTATATTTTATGAAAAATAGTATATTAAATTAAAACTACGAATTAGCATAAAATGCTGCACATTTTCGTGACGCTAATCAAGCGTTTCATCCATAAAAAATTTACCTTCATGCGCCTAAAGAAAGTTCACTTCATAAAGTTACATAATTTTTGCAGCTGGCAATTCTATGCTGCCGCTGTACCTTATTGGCGAGTCTGTGACAGCTATGTCACTCGCAACTGTCAAAAAATAACCGCCAACAGAAAAGTCAAAACGCCGTGCGTTATGCAGCTTAATTGAAACCAATATCCAAATCTTGTTCTGAATCGCAGTTTTAATCTTGTGGTACTGTTATCCGTCTAGCCAAGGAAACCTGGAAGTTCCAGATAATCGGTGAGTAGCTTGCAATTATTAACTGCATAAAATTAACAACTCATTTAAGGGTAACTATACGTTTCTATAATAAACTCCCAGAAGACGTTCTAGAGTATTCGCTGAATAAATTCAAATCCTTTGTTAAAAGTCTTACTATAATTTGAAAGATTACTTATACGAGTGGGAGTAAACGAATTGCTCCAATCTAAATATAATAAACTAATGTAATATTGTAGTGGTAATGCTAAAAAATAAACAAAACACCCGATTGTTTTTGTTGTGGGCTTTTCTCAGAACAGGGCTTGAAGGAGCCCTCGTAATTTAATATTGTAAGTCATTCGTTAATATCATCATCAAGTGTTGTAAAGTTGTAATTTAATATTATAAAGAGGAAAGATTTGTATTTTTGTATGTAACGAATAAACTTAAAAAGTACTGGACCGTAACATAGGCTATATTTAGTACTAGATTACTATAGAAATCTTTAGAAATTCCTATTAAAATCAACCGAAGGTTTAAAAACAATTTGCCATAAAATGTCTTTCATCGCATACGCTGTGAAGAGTATTAATGATAGGACAAAAAAATGTTCGACAATATTGTAGAATATATCAATATCTACAAAATACTTCGCGAAACCATATGTCTAACTATTGTAGTACCGTCACTATAACTACTTTTTTACATTGAAAAAATCTATAGAAATGCCGATCAAAATCAGACCGTGTTCCCCATACCATTTATAAATTCTTATCCAAATAAATAATTTAATTTCAAGACTGTCTCAATACCTGATGATTACTTTTTGAATTATTGAAATCGGATATTCCATTCAAAAGATATCATGAAATTAAAATAAGAATACATGCCGGCGGCGGTCGCCACGCAGCGCATCAAGTAACTCGACGAGAGAGGGGCAGTGCGGGAGAAGGGGGTGCAACATTATAAACTAGGTCACCTTACGCAGTGGACGTTAGCGACATTGAATATTTCGAGTGTTTTTAACACATTTTTATGCTTCACTTAAAAACTTATTTTCAGAGCTACTTAGTTTCAGTATTATGAATCACACTTTTTCATAATATTTGTCAATTCATGGTCGTTTTAATCATCATGCTTATAACTTAAATATCTGTACCTATTTATGTCTATCCGTGCGAAGCCGGGACGAGCCGCTAGTATTATATATAATATTACAGTTATATTTATTACAGATATGACGATTTTTAAGGTTATCTTGGGTTAGGTTAGCTTTAGAAATATTGTCGCAGCAAAAAAACTAACTTTACTATAAAAAAAACGTCATGTCTGTAGCTGCATTGGGGTTAATACGTAAGTACCCTCTTTTAACAAAACACTGCTTTACAATAATGTCATTTTACTTATAAAGTTGGGGCGATCTTGTTAATTTCCGCACCATCCTCTGTACACAAAACCCCACGTCATATAATATGTAGCTAGTCTATAAGTCATCGTGTCACACAGCTACTCTGTGCACATAGACGCCAACACAAAAACAATAACAAGAATCTCAAGTGGTCAGCTTGGCTTGGGTAGACTTTTAGAGCAACTTTGTAACCGTGTAATATATAGCAAAATATAAACAGTTTAATTGAGTCCACATTACAATTAACTCCCACGAGTTAGCCCCCAAAAAATGATTGTTATATCGCTGAAAATGGAACAACTGTATAATACGCATCACGTATATTAGTGCTGTTTATGTTATTTTGTTATATATACGTATACCCTACACAGTAACTGATTTTTGGACGTCTATGAAAGGGTGTCACAAGAATCTTTCCATTTCTCATAGTTAATAGAGTATATTAATTATATATAGCTTTGTAATAATAGATAATACAGCATGCACGATTATTATAGATAAAAAGATAAATACATTTTTATTCAGAGCAACATTTGACTCACATTGTTAGTTTACAAACTTATAACTATGTTAGGTGCAAATACAATTTGATATAAAAATTAAATTAAATTTATCAAAGTTAAATTGAATCGAATTGTATTCAAACAATATTGTATCAAATAACATAAATTAAACTACATTAACATCGCGGATGCACTGCAGTAGCGCGGGAGCCCCAACAACATTCTGAAGGGGTTATTGTTTTGGACCCGAAGGTACGATCTTTGCTCATGCTCGGCCCACAGACTACAGGTCTAGATCGAGGAGCAGTATGCTCTGAAATGAGTAACTTTGACATTTGTGGAGCACCGTGAAAATCTGCGTATAACCATATTAGCTCTAACCGACATCGCCCTTTGCTGCCGTTTGATGTCAGTATCATCTTTAAGGGCAGGCGTTCGTCGCTTCAACCGATGGACGTCCACTGCTGGACATAGGTCTCACGTAATGACGTCCACAAGGCCCGGTCTTGTGCCGCCTGGCTCCAGCGGCTACCGGCGACCCTCTTTATGTCGTCGGTCCACCTTGTGGGGGGTCTCCCTACACTGCGCCGCCCGGTGCGGGGTCGCCACTCCAGCACCTTCGGGCCCCAACGTCCATCGGTCCGTCGGACTATGTGCCCCGCCCATTGCCACTTCAGGTTCGCGATTCGTAGGGCTATGTCGGTGACTTTGGTTCTGCTACGGATCTCCTCATTTCTGATTTGATCACGTAGAGAAATTCCGAGCATAGCCCTCTCCATCGCACGCTGAGCGACTCTGAGCTTTCGAATGAGGCCCATAGTCAGCGACCACGTTTCGGAGCCGTAGGTCATCACTGGCAACACGCACTGTTCGAAGAGCTTCGTCTTCAGGCACTGAGGGATATCGGACGAAAATATCTGGCGTAGTTTCCCGAACGCTGCCCAACCGAGCTGGATTCGGCGGTTTACCTCTTTGTCGAAATTGGACCTACCTAGTTGGCAGGCGTTATTATGTATATATTAACATGACCCAGGTATTTGAACACTTCAACCCTTTCCAATGATGTTTAATTTAATTTTAACGGTGGCATTTCGATGACCTTTCTTGCCCTCCCTGAAAGACCATGCATTGACTTTTCTTAACGTTATAGATTAATCCATGTTAATCCTCACAAGTATTGAAGAGTTTTCTAAGACCGCTTAGTAGCACCATTTCGTCTGAGTAACTAATATGATTAAAACAGACGCCATCTATGTAGCATTCTCATGATGCTGTGAGACTGTGCCTTACGGTGATTTTACAATGAATTTATCTTTAAATTTATTAGCAATTAATTTGGAATCATTTGTACCATGACCAGGACGACCCTTTTAACTATTGGTGTGTTTCCAAAAGCATGTTTATTGGCATGTATATATATTATTATTATTATGAGTCTTAATTTTACTGGTTATTAAAATATGTTTAATGAAAATCAAATTAAAATACAAACAGCGCTAATAGAGAATCATAATAAAAGATGGCGGATGTTTTCTTTCCGCCATTCGTTTGTTTTCGGGAACAGGTGCAGCCAACCATTTCAATTAGGATCTCCAATTAATTTAGCTTTACAGACTAACCTTTAAAATAAAACAGAATTAAGGAAGAGTTAAGCCTTTTTGTGTTTAATTTATTTGTATATAACTTTTTGTAATTGCTAAATTAATAAGGCTTATGGAGGTTATGTCAAACGCTTTATCAAAATTATCCAGTGTTATTTAAAATTTCGTTCTTAGAGCCTTTTTATTACTTTGTTTAACGGCTCTGGGTTCTAGCCATTTAGTCTTTTAGCCGAATTGACCCTTGCATTATTTTACATACATAGAATATTTATTTCAAACATAGGTAATATGTAGTGTAAAATAACACAAAATAAATATATAGTTAGTAGTGTTAAAAGCAAAATTTTCATTACGTAATGGACGTTACATATGTATGAAACTTTATAAGCAAAGACTCTACATCATTAAGTTTGTGAATATATAAATATGGAATATATCTTCAGATGATATATGATAAAAAAAAATTAAATTATGTTACAATTAAGAACGACGATAGTTTATAATGATATAAAAGATAAACTTCATGTTAATTGGCAGCGTTTTGTTTATTAATATAGTATAAACTGTCTTTTTTTTTTGACGCTGGGAAATGCATTTACGCACCCTGGGTAGGGAGTGTGGGACTCACTGAAAAATCAGAATACCCACTCAAACCCAGCGGAACCCTCGACATCCCTGAGTCGAGAACCAGAGGTACGAGTACACAATCCACTCTGGTACCCCGGATGTAGCCGTCTCATATCAATGGTTCATGGAGGGGGAAGAAGATGCGCAAATCTACGCATTCTGCTTCTCCGCGTCCTCCGGTCGGATAGGTGGAGCGCCGATGACATTATGTCTCGCTCTCTCCGAAGCCACCTTCAGCGACATTACGGATTCACAGAAGATAGCGCTCTAGCCCGTCTCGTTAGCAAGCATTGCGCCAACTATGCTCACCAACGAGAGTTCCCTCCAATCAGCGACACCAAGACGTGTCGCTGAGGTCCCCATGCGGAACACTCTGCCATTGTGTGATGCGCCGAATCTGTGGAAGCACCACACTCGTGGCAGGCGGCCGATTCCTCACAGCCGATATTATGATGCAGGTATTTACCAAAACAACCGTGTCCGGTTAACACCTGCCTGTAAGAGAGCGATCCGTGCCCTCTGGCTAACCATTTCTCCAGGAAGGGACGGATCGCCTCGACAATGGCTACATCCGCATTTGGGGATCCGAGATCGTCCTTCCACCGTTCGATTAAGGCGTTATCCGAGTGGGTCCATGACTGCGCCTCGCCACTATCAGGTACCTCCAGCCGCCCTGCACTGATAGGCGGCTGCAAGAATAAACTGTCTGCTGCTGGGTCCAATTTAAAAAAAAATATTTTGTTTCAAATATGTACTCAACTCGAGACTATTCGAGAATCCGTATATACCTTTGCAGAGAAAACAGAGATTAAAAATAAAAACAACAGAAATATGGCGAATCTGTTGTTGATTTTCCCGCGTATTTCCCGTACGCTATTTTTCGGTACGAGGTGCAGCTAACAGTTTCAATTACGATCTCCGATAATTAAATTATCCCTCGCTCTAAAAAACACGCTAATAGCAATAAAGAAAATACAAAAAAAAACACTAAAAACGAACAGGTTTTTGAAATTCAATTTTATATTGTTGGAGATCCCTATTATTATATTTGTTAGATTACTATTATATTCCTGTAGGAGGTTATATGCTGGAGTAGTCTCTTGGGTGGTCTAAGCACTCGAAATAAAACTCTCCTGCGAAGTGCGCAGAGAGTGATAGCGGTTATAGCGATTCGGGGATATCGTTACAGCATTAGCATTTTTGGAGTGGACAGTTCGAATGAAGTCCAATTCCGTGATCATTTGGAAGGGAAAGCAAAACTCGCTTCCAAAAAACTTAGGGTGCTTAAAAGAGCTAAACGATTCTTCACATCATTCGTTTACTCTTGTATAAAGCTCGGCCACACTTAGAATACTGCTGCCACATTTGGGCTGGTGCACCCCAGTATTAAGCTCCTTCCATTTGACTGGATTCAATGTCGGGCAATTCAAATTGTCGGTAACCTCCAACTGACCAATAAACTGGAGACTCCAGACCACAGACGGACTATTAGTTCCCTCTGTATCTTCTATAGAGTCTATTATGGGGAGTGTTTACGTTAGTACCGCCGTTACAATTCTACGACCGACCATCTCGTCGTAGAAATAAATCCCATCCACACACTCTGGGCGAATGGTACTCGTCAACGACTCGGTTTGGACGATCTTTTTTTCCCGCGTACCTGCAAATGTGGAACCAACTTCCAACAGTTAAAATTATATAAAAAACATTGTACGGTGTCTTGAATGGCGGCAACTCTCCTGGCGGGTGACCCTCCTTGAGAACTCCTTAGATNGGGCCCCCCCCCCCCCCCCCCCGATATGGCACATCTTACCGTGGCAGAATGCCGAGCATGAGGTCCTCAGCGGCATCATCTGGTGTCGCTGATTGGAGTTGACCTCTCGTAGGCCTGTATAGTAAGTGCGATGGTCGCCAGCGAGGCAGGGTGGAGAGCCGTAGCTTCCTTTTACGAGACTGTTATCTCGCTGAAGGAGGCTCGTGACAGGGAGCGGGAGTTGGCTCCTGACGAATGTGGTTTCATCTGGGACACCATATTGGATTGCTCAAGCGAGTCCCTGGTGTCCCACTTTTCCACATTCCGACTGGACGGGGTGCATAAAAGCATTTCCCAGCGATAAGAAAAGGTTTTTATTATGTTAATATATTTTTATATTATGTTGCGGTCTTTCCAATATATAAGTATACCATTTACATGGGCTAATTCCGGTTTGATTAATTGAAGTTTTTGTTTTAACGTCGGCTGTGATTCGTGGAGTTATATTTTGAGCAGGGAGTTTTAATAGGGGGTATAATTGATGGTAGCCCAAGAAAGCGGGATACATTCAATTAGTTGCACGAGAAGTGTAAAGTATGAAATCCTCCTTGCTTCGTTTCCTCAATTCTGAGGGTCGTGACAACCACCTCTGATGCGCAATTTTCTTTTTCTAATGAAACGCCATTTGCCTCTACTTTCCACGGCGTGTAAGACATCGCTGACGGAAGTCTGTAATGTGGTGTGGATCTGATTGGATCAACGCATTGGGCTCCAACCTCTTGCTCTTTTGCCATTAACTTCCCCAGTTATCACGAGCTTTTCGAGATTATCACCCTGTTTCCTGGCAATCTGCCCAAAGTACACAAGTATTTTTTTGAGGCAGATGGTTTAAAGCCTAGTTGTAACATTGACTTTCTTAAGAATTGATGCGTTGGTCCGATGTGCTGTCCACGGTACACGAAGCATTTCCCTCCAGCACCAAATTTCAAAAGCATCGATCCGATTGCGGTCTGATGATCTCAAATATATGAAATATCGAAAAGACGAGGCTTCGTAGTAGTCTAATTTTAGTTTTAAGAGATATTCGCCTATCCTTCCAAGTTCTATGGAGCTGAGACATGGCGCTCTTTGCCATTCCGATACGCCTCTTTACTTCGATGTATGAAATATAATTATGAAAAACAGGAAAATAGTATTATTTATCTTGATAAATTTATGCTTTTATTCTTTTGTGCCAATATATTTTTAAAGCATCATGTTTTAATACCTCTGCCTCATTGGTCTAGTGGTTAGCATGTTCGACTACAGACATGAGGTCCTGGGTTCGAGTCCTGGGTCGGGCAAATTCAAAAATCAATATTGAATTTTCTATTAAGATTTTCTCAATATTTGCCCGAAGTTGGGTAGTTGGCGGTGTGATCCACCCCCGTGCCTCGGAGAGCACGTTAAGCCGTCGGTCCTGCGCCTGATCTCTCTCCGGTCGTGTCGGATTCCCGTCACATCGGACTATGAGAGTGAAGGAATAGAGAGTGCACTTGTGTACTATGCCTGCCAATCCGCACTGGAGCAGCGTGGTGGGTCTATGCTCTAAAAACCCTCGCTCTTCGGAGTGAGGAGGCCTGTGCCCAGTAGTGGGACGATAATGGGCTGCTACTTATGTTTTAATGAATAAATGGGTGGATATAATCGTCATAACTGTAACTTGACCGTTTATAAGTAGGCCATCGATATATTTTAAATAAAAATGCGAAGTCCTATTTTGTAACTCTACTGCTCAACTATTTAAGGAAACTTTGTGAAAGTTTTCACTCAGGTAGCATTTGTAAAGATAAAAACAGGATAGTTTAAGTTATTCGTTGAACCTCGTTTACTTTAGTAGTTAACGTCCCGCTGAGCCATGTTTGTTTGATTTACTTTACCCACTTATAAAGTGGGATAACTTTGGGCATCAGGATTTATGAGAGCATAGCTTTATTTAGCTATCCCAGATTGCAATATTAATGTCACTTATAAAAATCATATGCCTACATTTGGATAAAATTTGTGGTTTTAAAATAATGGCGTTTTCTGTAGTACTTCTTAAGAAAAGCCGTCATGATGCTGTAGCGTGACACATGTATTGTCGTTTAAAAAAGTCATGGGTTCGACCTTGGTCCGGTTCCACCACTAAGTTCCTTTTTATAAAAAGAAACTTGGTTACTTGATTGTTCTTACTGTGATGGTAAAATTGTATAGCTTAGAGGTATGTGTAGCTTACCGACCCGCAGTGGAGCAGCGTGGTGGGTCTATGCTTTAAAGACCTCTTCCCTAGGAGTGAGGAGGCCTGTGTCCAACAGTAGGACGTAAATAGGCTGCTATTTACCTTTCTCTAATCCCTGAGGTACGATATTTAAAATATATGCAGCTGCACAAAATTTGTGTTGGTAAATGTATGTTCTGCTCCTACGATTGACCCAGCAGTGGGTCGTTAATAAGCTGCTATTTATCTAACTTTACTACATAAGGTAAAAAAAGGTAAGTAGCAGCACATTTACGTCTCACTGCTGAGCACAGGCCTCCTCACTCATAAGAGAGAGGGTTTTTAAAGCATAGACCCACCACGCTGCTCCACTGCGGATTGGCAGGCATAGCACTCAAGTGCACTCTCTATTTCTTCACTCTCATAGTCCGATATGTCAGGAATCCGACACGACCGGAGAGAGATCAGGCGCAGAACCGACGCTTTAAATTGGGCAAATATTGAGAAGATCTTGATAGAAAACTCAATATCCATTTTTGCATTGCGCCGACCTGGGACTCGAACCCAGGTTCTCATGTCTGTCGAACATGCTAACCACTTTACCAATGAGCAGTCAATGAAAGTAACTTATAAATTATAATCTCACCTGACGGTAAGTGATGGATACAGTAAAATTCAATACGCTGGAAAAACCTGTTAAGAGGTGATTTATTCATTGTGGTTTCTACTCGTATCGGAATTCAAATTCTAGGGCAGTAACTAGCAAAAGCCGAAGCTCCCCACCAGTCCAGAGTCAGGCAAATTAGATAATACGACTTTTAACAGCGTTTATTAAGGAAGCTAGTATTCGCACTATTGCGCCAGCGTGTCCATCAAAAGCTTTTTATACTTACTAATAATCTAAGTTTAAAATAAAGTATCCCTCTGTGCCTGAAGACTAAAGTCTTCGAACAGTGCGTGTTGCCCGTGCTTACCTACGGATCGGAAACGAGGTCGCTGACTATGGGCCTTATTCGAAAGCTCAGAGTCAGCGTGCGATGGAGAGGGCTATGCTCGGAGTTTCTCTACGCGATCAAATCAGAAATGAGGAGATCCGTAGCAGAACCAAAGTCACCGACATAGCCCTACGAATCGCGAACCTGAAGTGCCAATGGGCGGGGCAAATAGTCCGACGAACCGATGGACGTTGGGGCCGGAAGGTGTTGGAATGGCGACCCCGCACCGGACGACGCAGTGTAGGAAGACCCCCCACAAGGTGGACCGACGATATAAGGAGGATCGCCGGTAGCCGCTGGAGCCAGGCGGCACAAGATCCGGCCTTGTGGGCATCATTTCGTGAGACCTATGTCCAGCAGTGGAAGTCCATCTGTTGAAGCGACGACGACGACGACGAAAATAAAGTAAATAAAAATCCCAGTGGAGCTTTCTATAAATAAGATACTGCTTTTTTAGATCTATTCGAGAAACTGGTTAAATGTAAAGTCTAGATCCCTTGACGTCCCAGTTATAAAGGTTTCTCTTTATGTGTTGAGTTTATTCAATGTCTGACTAAAAACAGAGTTGTGCTATTTTAATTTAAGCAATTTAAATGTTTGTAAGAATACAGAATATTTAATTAAACATACTAAGTTATTCAATAATTTATATCACATCGATTCCCAACGAAACGAGATCGGTATTCTATAATTATATTAAAATAATGTTAATATTTTCTTAATATAGATTAAAAATATGAAAAAAAAACAAATATGGCGGTGTTGACATCGAATTTTGCGCTTTAATTTTCTGTTAATTAATTCATAATTAAAGAAATAATAATGATATAGTTCGAAAAGTGATTTTGTTAAAAAAGTAGTTTTAATCTTTTAATGTTATTTGACAATCATTTTATATTTTTTTACTTAATGCAGATTAAAAATATAAATAGAACTAATATGGCGGCGATGACATGGAATTTTTCGCGCGTATACTTTAATATATATATGTCGGAGGGCAGATGTGTGTGGAACGCCATCTATCGGCGTGGACAGAGTTAATAAGTGGCAGTCCGGCCCGTCTCTCGGTAGTTCTCGAGCGGCGGTCGGCCGGAGTGGTCGACTATTGAAACTGTCGCGTTTCTAGCTATTAGTGTTAATGAGTTTGTGTAAATTACTATCGGGAACATTAAGTGATTGAACATTATAATCCGAGTTAATTAACAAAGTGTTTGATTGCATCAACATTACCCACGAACGCCTACAGAATAATAAATTAAATAATGGATCCCATTAATGACGATGTCGGCGGAGAACCCTACGCCCCTGTGCTTTATGCTTCTCCGTTCTCTCTTATTCTCCGACATATATTGATAAATTGTTGAGAGACTCTTATTTATTTATCGCATAATATTATTTTAATACTTCAGTTTCAATTCAGAAGGGCTTTTTTAAACCATCATTTGACTAATTGGAGACTCTTTTTCGATACTTCATACATTCTATTGTTTCTTACTCTTTCAAATAATTACCTGAAGGATGGTTTTTGATAAAACTATAAAAGGTTTAAGAACTAATACATAATTATATTGTACCAGCGGCCCGTCCCGGCTTCGCACGGGTAGACATAAATAGATTCCTAATACTAAGTAGCTCTGAAAAGAACTTTTTAAGTGAAGCCTGTAAATGTGTTAAAAAAAACTCAAAATACCGGCTACCTAGTTCATAATGGTGCACCCCCTTCTCTCGTACTGCCCCTCTCTCGTCGAGTTAGTTATTCGATGCGCTGCGTGGCGCCGGCATTTTTTTTTATTTTATGATATCTTTTGAATGGAACATCCGATTTCAATAATTCAAAAAGTAATCATCAAGTATTGAGACAGTCTTGAATATTAAATTATTTATTTGGATTAAAATTTAAAAATGGTATGGATAACACGGTCTGATTTTGATCGGCATTTCTATCAATTTGTTAAATGTAAAAAATTAGTTATAGTGAATTAACTACAATAGTTAGACATATGNGAGACTGACAAAAAGGATTTATGAGTCAAGAGTGAATGCGAAAGTTGGAAGGGGAAGACCAAGGCGAACGTTCCTGGACCAAATCCAGGACATTTTAAATAACGGCCAGGTCAAGAGTACTCTAAACCGACGAACTTGTATGAAAGGTTTAATGAGAATGAAAGAAGCGAAGAAGATATGCAAGGATCGTGGCAAGTGGAAGGATGTTGTCTATGCCTACCCCTATGGGAATGAGGCGTGATGCTATGTATATATGTATGTATATTTTATGTAAAATTTTAAGGGTTCACACTTTATACAATAGGCATATTCTAATAATATCACGTACACTATTTTTCAGAAATAAAAGCCTTTCCAAGTACAACTTCTTTAACCACGCTCGTGGTGAATGGAAGTCAAAAAGAGAGAGAGAGAGTTACGTTTTATTTGTCGTGTGGTCAAAACTACCCTCGTTTTAAAATATAATTTATACAGCTATTGCTACAAGAGATCCACTAGGCTGTGCTGAAACCCGAGTTGCTTATTGCTGACACACCTGTAGATATGATTGAGTTAATTTGGTAAAAGGTGATTTATCTCTAAAGGTTCCTGCGCAGAATATATTAAAAAAGAAAAAAAAATATCCAAAAATTATATAAGAAACAGCCGTAGCCAGAAGCTTTACAAAGTCTTGAGAAACTCTCTCCCCTAGGGCTATGATTTTCCCGCCAAAACTTGTACTTCAGCTGACGTTACGCGTGTATAATCTGTGCTCATTTCGAAACTTCCCAGTTTGTTTTTTTATTCACAATCAGGAGGCAAAAGTTTGAGTTTCTGTTTTGTTTTATTTAGTATCTTGGTCATAATAAAATACTGTGTATATTATACGAGTATATAAAAGAAACACATCATTTTGGGCTTTTTAAATTGTACTTTTAATTAATTTGAAATTTATTAAAATGATTCCGATCACGATGAGATGTTGTAAACTGATTTCCTCATATTCCCACGAGGTCAACGAGGTATAACTACTCTGGTATTAGATATTATGACGTTTATGAATATAGAAAAATACCCACTGTGTAGTTTTATGAAATCACGATGCAAGTGAAACAGCTGATGCGAGTTCTATATCAGATTTGTTCCAATCTCCTAATAAAATGGAGGAATGGTGAATGGACTTGTGTTAATGGATGTGCTATCTTTGTATGGATATAGAAATGGCAAATTTCCAAGTACAGACAGCATTTATGATGATATGACATGACATGCGATAGATGGTGGAAAAAATAACAAGCGATATAGAAAAATGTTTCATTTTAAGGTTTGAGACTGCATGAAGTAGGTTCTGTGCCTGAACTCTCTCAAATTGTTTTAGATTTGCTCCAATCTCCTAATAGAATGAAGGAATGGAGAATGGACTTGTGTTAATGGATGTGCTATCTTTGTATGGATATAGAAGTGGCAAATTTCCAATTACAGATAGCATTTATGATGAGATGACATGACATGCGATATATGGTGAAAAAAATAACAAGCGATATAGAAAAATGTTTCATTTTAAGGTTTTAGACTGCATGAAGTAGGTTCTGTGCCTGAACTCTCTTAAATTGTATTAGATTTGCACCAATCTCCTAATAGAATGAAGGAATGGAGAATGGATGTGCTATCTTTGTATGGATATAGAAATGGCAAATTTCCAATCACAGATAGCATTTATGATAATATGACATAACATGTGATAGATGGATGAAAAAATGAGAAGCAGTATAAAAAAGTTTCATTTTAAAGTGAAGTACTTAGACATGAAGTAGGTTCTTTGCCTGAACTATCTGATGGTATTTGCTCCAATAAAGTGGATGTGTATTTACGAATGTATCTGTGCCATTTTTGTATTTGACATTGGATAAAGTCCTCTAGGCTAGAGGATTAGAGACATAGAGACTTAGACTTGGACATAGAGATCAAAGTGTCTGTGTCAATTGTCTATTCAGAGTAGTTTTAAAATAGCTTTCTTTACTTAAGGTCGTACGTAGCAATATGCTGATGTAAAAGTTAGTTTAAAAATCGGTTTGTAAACGTCATCATGTTACAATAGCGACCACTGATGCCACCCCATTTACCAACTTAATTTATTGGTTTTTAACGCCAGCTCACATGAATGTTAAAAACATATCGTAAATAATATATCTTTGAAAATTACGATTGAATACTTGACTCTGCCTCATTGGTCTAGTGGTTAGCATGTTCGACTACAGACATGAGGTCCTGGGTTCGAGTCCCGGGTCGGGCCAATTCAAAAATCAATATTGAGTTTTCTATTAAGATTTTCTCAATATTTGCCCGAAGTTGGGAAGTTGGCGGTGTGATCCACCCCCGTGCCTCGGAGAGCACGTTAAGCCGTCGGTCCTGCGCCTGATCTCTCTCCGGTCGTGTCGGATTTCCGTCACACCGGACTATGAGAGTGAAGGAATAGAGAGTGCACTTGTGTACTATGCCTGCCAATCCGCAGTGGAGCAGCGTGGTGGGTCTATGCTGTAAAAACCCTCTCTCATTTGAGGCAGGAGGCTTGTGCCCAGCAGTGGGACGTTAATGGGCTGCTACTTACTTACTTTTTTTACTTGACTCTTAACCCCTAGATTGTCAGTGTCATCTACCGTTATGACAAATCAATCTTGCAGTAGATTGCTCTGTGTATTATCTAGCTTCTCGCTAACTGTCGTAACAAAATGACAGAAGAAAAACAAAAAAGAAATCAGTTACAAAGTGACCGTTACTAACAGTGCGTGTGTCGCGTCGACGGTCGTTACGTTTTTTTTGTGATATGTTATGCAGAGTGAGTCTTTCTTAGTGATTATTTGTATTTATGATTATGTAAGCTATGTGGATAACAGTGAAAACCCTTCAGGTAAGTTTTAGTTTTTAAGATATGAGCCTATAAATACAAAATGGACTTTTTTCACAATCTCAAAGTTTAGCGCAACATGACGCTATATCAGAGTCTTAATTTAATAAACAAAAGATAACATTGTATAGTTCAACTATATGCAAACATAAAAATCATAACATTTGGTAGTCTTTCATGAACATTGAAGTCCCGAGAGCCGCTTTAGTGTCATTCGATGCAAAAACTTCTGTGCAGGGCAGGGCAGTAGGCGGTTATTTCCGTTAAAAAGCGTGGGCAAATTACAGGAGCCAATAAAATGTGGCCGGAATATCTTAGGGTTATTTGCCTCACTTGTCAGCATGTTAAGCTACAGACTTGAGGTCCTGAGTTCGAGTGAGATATTGAGTTTTCTATTAAGATTTTCACTGAAGTAGGGAAGTTGGCGGTATGTCCCACTTTCATGGCTCGGAGAGAATGTTAAGCTGTCGGTCCTGCGCCTGATCTCTCTCTGTGAGTGTCTGATTGCTGTCAGATAGGACTATGAGAGTAAGGGAATAGAGAGTGCACTATTACGCCTGCCAAACAGCGGTGGACCAGCGAGGTGGGTCTATGTTCTAAAAACCATTTCTCCTATGAGTAAGAAGGCCTGTGTCCAGCTGTGGTACGTTAATAGGCTGCTACTCACCTTACTGGATTCTATACCGATTTGTATATCTAATCTCTTTCCAGGACAGTCATATGTCACAGGATACAAAGGTTGTTACACAAAAAAACATCGCTAATAAAACACTGCCATAAAATTTTAAAATTTTCGCGCATTAAGTGTTTGCTTTGCACTTTTTTTCCGGGCATTAATTCTCGGCCCACTGTCTCCTGGACAGGTGTAAACACCAATTTAGGGCATGCTTGCGATAAATTCTTTTATAAATTTGCTGATTTAATATAGTCTCTGTTTGTGTACATATCACACGTCTATTTTAACTAGTGATAGCAGAGTTGTACAAATTTGACTATAATTAATTTAAATTATAAGTTTGAAAACCGCCTCATTGGTCTAGTGGTTAGCATGTTCGACTATAGACATGAGGTCCTGAGTTCGAGTCCCGGGTCGGGCCAATTCAAAAATAATATTGAGTTTTCTATTAAGATTTTCTCAATATTTGCCCAAAATTGGGAAGTAGGCGGTGTGATCCACACCCGTGCCTCGGAGAGCACGTTAAGCCGTCGGTCCTGCGCCTGATCTCTCTCCAATCGTGTCAGATACCCGTCACATCGGAGGATGAGAGTGCACTTGTGTACCATGCCTGCCAATCCGCAGTGGAGCAGCGTGTTGGGTCTATGCTCTAAAAACCCTCTCTCCTAGGAGTGAGGACGCCTGTGCCCAGCACTGGGACGTTAATGGCCTGTTACTTACATTTTTTTACAAGTTTGATCCTTATTACGATTCATATATATAAAAATGAGTCTCTATTTTCCTATGTCACGATATCACGCCACTTGGACCACTTTTGATAATGTTGTTGTTCCGTTTTGTTACAATCAGGAAAAGGTTCGTATAAACAAAAAAAATACAAAATTGCGTGAAACATCAGAAGTTTTAAGTAAATTTAACCACCATAGACACTTTTACATTATAACCTTCTTTTGACAGTATAAATTTTTTTAATGCAATCTTATAACGTTTGAAATCGTCGCTACAACCGATGGACGTCCACTGCTCACGAAATGATGCCCACAAGACCCGATCTTGTGCCGCCTGGCTCCAGCGGCTACCGGCGATCCTCCTTATATCGTCGGTCCACCTTGTGGGGGGTCTTCCTACACTGCGTCGTCCAGTGCGGGGTCGCCATTCCAGCACTTTCCGACCCCAACGTCCATCGGTTCGTCGGACTATGTGCCCCGCCCATTGCCACTTCAGGTTCGCGATTCGTAGAGCTATGTCGGTGACTTTGGTTCTGCTACGGATCTCCTCATTTCTGATTTGATCGCGTAGAGAAACTCCGAGCATAGCCCTCTCCATCGCACGCTGAGTGACTCTGAGCTTCCGCATGAGGCCCATAGTCAGCGACCACGTCTCAGAACCGTAGGTCATCACTGGCAACACGCACTGTTCGAAGACTTTGGTCTTCAGGCACTGAGGGATATTGGACGAAAAAGTCTTCCGGAACTTCCCGAACGCTGCCCAACCGAGTTGGATTCGGCGGTTGACCTCTTTCTCGAAATTGGACCTACCTAGCTGGACTATGTGTCCCAGGTATGTATACTCGTCAACAATTTCGAGTGTAGAGTTCTCAACGATGACTGGGTGGAGCGGAACATGGATATTGGACATAACTTTCGTCTTATCCATGTTCATTTTTAGGCCCACCTGTCGAGAAGCTCTGCTGAGGTCATCGAGCATTGCATTGAGATCTTCCAGAGTCTCTGCCATAATGACCACGTCGTCGGCAAACCGTAGATGAGTGATGTACTCGCCGTTGATGTTGATGCCCAGTCCGTTCCACTCCATAAGCTTAAACAGGTCCTCCAACGCCGCAGTAAAGAGCTTCGGGGAGATAACATCTCCCTGTCGCACTCCACGCTGCAGTTGGATAGACTCTGTGCTTTGGTCCTGTATACGGACTGACATAGTGGCGT
>JACTOM010000916.1:1834358-1848011 GCA_015832385.1 Elymnias hypermnestra | reverse complement strand
AATATACATATTAACATATTAAATCCGTGCATCTCTCTGGGGCCATTCCTGTCCTACCTAACCTACACATATCTGACAAGGGAAGCTACTCTAAAAGACCTGATAATTCTAATTGTTCTAAACTAAGTGAGGAATTGTGAATTTAATAGATATTGCTTATATTTAACTTTAAAACTATATACTGACACTAAAGTACGTAATGGAGGTGGTAGGTTATTCCAACACTTAGTTGCAACGTATTTAAAGCTACCACGAAACGAAGCAGTGCCATATCTGGGGAAGTTCAGCATAAACGCATGATACCGTGTTGTGTACGCTACATTGTCATGGTGAGCCCAGCGTAATTTATTATATAAATAAGGTGGAACTTTGTATTTAATAATCCCGAATAACAGTGTAGCAAAATGAAGTTGACGTCGATAGTCCATCTTTAACCATCTATGTCGGTTTAAAAATGGAGTAATTCGGTAACGGGCCGCAATATTGAAACAGTACCTCGCACAGGCATTCTGGACTTTCTGTATAATGTTTTTGGAACGAGCATGTAGCCTGGATCCTATCACAACGTCACAGTAATTTAATTTTGAGAGCACTAGAGATTCGCATAACATTATGCGTAACTCCGGTGATATGGAATCTCTGATACGATAAAGGACTTTTAATCGATAAAAACAGTTTCGTACTAGTGTCGCTACATGTTTTTCAAAACGCAATTGCTCGTCCATTAACACTCCCAGATTCCTAGCTTCACTCACACGTTCTAGACTTACATCGTTTATGCTAATTCTAGGGTTCTTATTTAAAGTTTCAGCTAGCTGTTTCTTAGTACCCAGCACTAAATATTTAGTCTTAGTTGCATTTAATACTAAGCTGTGCGCGTTAGACCATTTGTATATTCTATTCAAGTCCTCATTCAATTTTGCTCTTGCAGATACAGATATATGAATCTTAATAACGATCAAACTTATAAAAAAAGTAAGTAGCAGCCCATTAACGTCCGACTGGGCACAGGCCTCCTCACACCGATGAGCGAGGGTTTTTAGAGCATAGACCCACCACGCTGCTCCACTGCGGATTGGCAGGCATGGTACACAAGTGCACTCTCTATTCCTTTACTCTCATAGTCCGATGTGACGGGAATCCGACACGACCGGAGAGAGATCAGGCGCAGGACCGACGGCTTAACGTGCTTAACGGGTGGATCACACCGCCAACTTCCCAAATTCGGGCAAATATTGAGAAAATCTTAATAGAAAACTCAATATCCATTTTTGAATTGGCCCGACCCGGGACTCGAACCCTAGACCTCATGTCTGTAGTCGAACATGCTAACCACTAGGCCAATGAAGCAGTTCAATGAGGCAAATTACCAAGATTTAACTATAATTTATATCACTTTATATTAGGAGGTATCGCTGTATTTTTATTCCTTCGACCGTTCGTTCCGATGACTTTGCTGGCGTAAAATGGCAGGGAAAAATGTGCTGCTACTTACGTAACAGTTTCTTTTTGTTAGGTAAGTAGCAGCTCATTAACGTCTCATTACTGGGCACAGGCCTCCTCACTCATACGACAAAGGGTTTTTAGTTGCTCCACCGCGGTTTAGCACGCATTGCACACAAGTGCACTCTCTATTCCTTGACTCTCTGACGGTAATCTGGCATGACCGGAGAAAGATAAGGCGCAAAACCGAATGCTTAACCTCCGCGCTGATGCACGAGGATTTCCCAATTTCGGGCAAATGCTGAGAACTTCTTAACAGAAAACTAAAACCCGAATTAGCTGTCCATTAAACCAATGAGGTTGTCAATGGCAATAAGGCAGAGGTAGGAAACTGTATGCTTTCTAATTTGTCTGATTTTAAACTTGTATAAGGCTTCGGACGTGTCAAGTTACCACACTACCAGGATAAAAGTGCCGCCATGCAAAAAATTTGCTTTCCATGTTGTGTAGAAACCATGAGAAATTAGATATATCTTGTCTTTCATCTAAGACTGTATCATCATTTACCATTAGGCGATGTAACAGTTAAGCACATACCTATAGCAATAAGAAAACACATTTCTTTACATTTGAATTCGACTGGTTTGAATCGATTACAGCCGATTTTCGAGTAGTAGGCGATATTTTTTCAGTTGAAACGCCACTGTAGTTATTTTTTATGATCTGTGACAAATGGTAGGGTGCGGAGTAGTAACAATAATTCAACGTTGCAAACGGATAACCGTCGGGCTGATAGAAATGAGCGATCGTTCATACGGAGCTCGCTGCAACGCGTTATATTTTCAACTGATATATGTATCTATATTAATCCATGGCATCCAGATTCTGTTGTCTCATTGCAACAATCGCTAAAGTTAACAACTCAAATATAAGTATTTACTGATTACCTTTTAAGACAGATTTCCTAACCTATACAAGTTCCAGCTGATCCGAAGGATTTTCGTCTTTTTTTTTGGTGGGACATTTACGATTGTAAGGTGTAGGTGATTCGGCGATGGAGGATATGTGTGTGTGACTCGGCTTGGAAAGGTGTGCGTGTGTGTGTAACTCGGCAAGGGGGTGTGTGTATATAATTCGGCGAAGGAGGGTGTGTGTTTAATTCGACAAGGGAGAGCGTGTGTTTAAATTGGCGAGGGAGAGTGTGTGTTTAAATCGGCGAGATAGGATGTATGTTTAACTCGACGAGGGTGGGTGTGTATGTGACTCGGTGAGGGAGGGTGTGTATATGATTCAGCGAGGGAGGCTGTATGCTTAACTCGACCAGGGAGAATGTGTGTTTAAATCGGCGAGGGAGAATGTGTGTTTAAATCGGCGAGGGAGGGTGTGTGTTTAACTCGATGAGAGAGGGTGTGTGTTTAATTTGGCCAGGGTGGGTGTGTATGTAATTTGGCGAGGATGAGTGTGGATGTGACTCGGCGAGGTAGGGTGTGTATGTGACTCGGCGAGGGAGGGTGTGTGTTTAACTCGGCGAGGTAGGGTTTATATGTGGCTTAGCGAGGAAAAGTGTGTGTTTAACTCAGTAAGGAATGAGGCCTTTCTATTTGTTCTTGGACGGGAAACAACCCATCATAGGATACCGGAACGCCACAAGAGCGTCTCGGTTATGCAGGCTAAAAATAAACCAACCGTCTTACGTATGTCACCATCGGTGACGGCACAGGTTGACTCAAAAGTAAAACTGAGCACGTCGCCAAGTGACTCCCCCGTGAGAGGGCCCCATGATCCTAAGGATCGAGCTATCTATGGGGCAGCGAAGAGGCGCGCCCAACAACCTACGTGGTTTCACTCAGTGGGACGGCGGAGCGCCTAGCCCTAAGGGGGAAGACGGTGGTCATGAGCCGTCGTCGCCCCGGGCGCCTACGACAGAGGGCGTGGGGGCGGGATCCTCCCGACGCCTTCTTCAGCATCATCACGTCGTCGCTAAAAGAAGCCACCCCATTCTAACATTCCTCTCGCTCTACCATCGCTCTCACGACAGTGGGCAGGGAGAGGTCGTTCGACCCTAAAACGGTCACTAGGGCAGATCTTTACTCCGCCGAGTCAAGGAAGGAGACTTCGCATTACCCACTATAAGTTTGTGTAACCCTCTTCATCCGTTAATGGGATTTCCGAGGATCGCTCGCACATTCCTGTCTCAAGACCCGGATGAGTCCGACTGACGTGACATGTATGACGAAATTCTTGCTATTAATAAACATTGTGTGGTTTTATGGTACCACGATGCAAGTGAAACATCTTTAAATTTATACGAATGATTATGAATACACAATTAATTCTACACTGTTAGCTCTTGCGAGCTATAGGCGCCGCCATTTTGGCCTTAGCACTAACCTTGGAATGAAAGGCAGACATTCAATATGCCGGATAGTGGCTCCATGGAATTGCGAGCGGTCGCAGAGGGGGCTGTGACCGTTTTCTTAGCCCACACACAAATCCAGGAAGGCGGCAGGTTAATGTGGTCTTAATCTGCCGTGGCAACACCTATTGCCAGCAAGAGGTATCGCCTAATACGAGGACCCTAAAAAAGCATAACGTGACGGAGGCCCCGGCGAATTTTCCGGAGATCCCGGAGCTTTCCGTTATACGTAGAGACAGGCCACCGGGGGGTTTTAGTGGAACATATCACATAACCCGATCTTTCCCCCGAAAAGGTCGGGTATCTTATAAAGATTTCCCCCTCGACAAAAAAAACCTTCGAATGTGTCAAGCAAAGTATGGATGGAAAAATCAGGCAAATTAAAAAATCTTTCACCTTAAAAGTTGTAAAGAAATTTCAGTAAACACATGTTTATCTTTTATGGTTTACTCACCTTTTTTATACATACATACATACATACATAGCATCACGCCTCATTCCCTTCGGGGTAGGCAGAGACAACATCCTTCCACTTGCCACGATCCTTGCACATCTCCTTCGCTTCTTTCATTCTCATTAAACCTTTCATACAAGTTCGTCGCTTTAGAATACTCTTGATCTGGCGCTTATTTAAAATATCCTGGATTTGGTCCAGGAAAGTTCGCCTTGGTCTTCCCCTTCCAACTTTTACATTCACTCTTGACTCATAAATCCTTTTTGTCAGTCTCCTTTCATTCATTCTCTCTACATGCCCAAACCATCTAAGCATACCTTTCTCAATTTTAGTCACTACGTCTTCTTTTATACCACAACGTTCTCTTATCACACTATTTCTTACTCTGTCACTCAGTTTTAATCCACTCATGCTTCTCAACGCTCTCATCTCTACCGCATTTATTTTACTTTTGTGATTCTTCTGCCATACCCAACTTTCACTACCATACATAAGTGTTGGCACCAACACTCCAGCATGCACTGCCAGTCTAGCCCTTTGAGACACCATCTGGCTATTCATAAAAGCATGCAGAGCACCATTTACCATATTCCCTGCATTCACTCTCCTTTCGATATCACTTTCACATGTCCAATCTTTTGTAAATTTAGATCCCAAGTATACAAATTCTTTCACCTCATCATAAATTCATCTCGTTCAAAGAGCATAACTTTCGTTTTGTTTACATTCACTTTCATTCCTTTCCCTTTCAAAGTTTAATTCATACTATTTAGCATCTCCTGTACTTTATTAGCAGATGACGCAAGTATTACTTGATCATCAGCGTAAAGTAAACATTTGATGAGTCATTCTTAACCCATACATACTTTCCCAATCAAAATTGACACTTTCTGACCCTTTCTCTTTTGTGAAGTAGACGAAACTGCGTGGATCAGCTTGTATTTCAAGTCTTTTTCTTTACATTAAATTTGTGCTTATAACCTTATTCTTTGAGCTTGCTTCAGTCAGGCATAAATTGTCAACACAAATTCGACAAACTTCACTCGATCTGAACGGTAGAAACTACTATGTAAATACACACAAACTGAAGCGCTCTGGATGCTCTTACGTATATGGACTCCTGTTTTCACAAATTACGTCCAATTGTTTCCGAAATTCAGTAAACATTTGTCTTGTAACGTCGAATAGGTTATGAAAACCCTTGTTACGTAAAACTATGAACAAGTAAATAAATGAAATATGATACAAATAAACATACTTTGCGTAAAAGTGTTTTCGTGGTAGTTCTTGCTGCGCAATCAAAAGTCTCAGCATTGATTTCCAGCATGGTCAATTTAAATTATTGTATTATTAAATTTGCTACATGCTATGCTACAACAAGCTCCCAGAAGAAGTTACAAAGATGTCTCTTAATAAATTTAAATCTTTTATTAAAAGAAAACTAATTGAGAAATCATTCTATAATTTGAAAGAATATTTAGAAGACAAAAAAGCGTGGGAGTGAATGAATTGCTCTATATGTATATAGATATAGAATATTTTTAAATTAAATATTGTAATGATGATAACAAAAAAAAAAAAGTACACCCGACTGAGTTTGTTGTGGGCTCTTCTCAGATCAGGGCGCGAAGGAACCCTCGTAACTTTAGATTAAGTCGTTCTTTTATGTTATCATCAGTCATTCATTTAAATAATAAATAGAAAAAAACGATATTTGACGATTCAAAAGTGCTGCAACAGGCCTACTTGAATAAAGATATTTTGACTTTGACTTTGTCCATAGTCCAAAAAGAGCAATACATGCCATATATCAATTAGGATATAAGAGGTAAATTCAAGGAAACAACAATTGTCACGGTACCGTCGCAATAGATAATAAATAATATCTTATATATCCATAATCATATTCTCTTATACAGCAAATAAAGTAAACAACATAATTATAATACAAGAAATAAAAACAAACTTATTTTAGAGTGAAGATGGTGGTGACGCCACTTTTGGCGGTACTTTAGTTTTATATTTTGATGGTGCCGCGTAATGTCTCCTTTTCCTAAAAGTACCCTATCTTTTCCCTTAGTGTATATACTCGTCTACGCTTTCGTCGCGACAAGGTGTTTTCGCCTACCGCTGATATCTCCACTATAAATGCGCTCGTATCTTCGTCTTGAAGATATACGAACCGCAAGAACTATCGAGGAAGTGAGCCGCTGGCCGTGTAGTGCAGTGATAGTGTTTTTCGCCGCTGCAACCACGCCCGTGCACATCCCTACTTCGGGAAGAGCAGAAGAGCCTGACACTCCAGGTACGTGCACGCGATTCCTTTCCCCCTTCATCACTGTCAACCCTTACGCGGCCACCTCGCTAAATTCTCCTTCTTCCTTATATCTAACCGCCTTTACAGTCCATTCACTCTATTCCAATTCCCCGCCCGCCCCAAGTGGCACCTTCTGCGCTGCCGCTCCAGATGGCTTAAGAAATATATCAAAAACATACTTATACAAAACGCATATTATAATATTGAAGATTATTTAAGCGATAGAAATGTTTGGACTTGATTCCAGTTGCACAGAAGCAAAGTACATTGAAACCCACAAAACTATATTTAAAGGTGTAACCGCTGAGTTTCCTGAGTGTTTCTTGTCAGCAGATTCAACTTTCCGAACTGGTAGTGACTACTGACGATTCGAAAGTGCTTTTTGAGCCTACTTGAATAAAGAATATTTTGATTTTGATTAAGTTGATTACCGCTTAACAATTTAAACTTTAATAAATAAAAATTTTAACAAAAGAAGAACCGCCTTCAAAATACACTTACAAATTTATTAATATGCTCTAAAAAGTAAGAAATAATTGCGTATTCTTTTATAGTGTACTTCGTATTCTTATATTCGGAGTCGGTGTCAGCCAAGGTAGACGTTCCCCGCGGGTCCACTTGGCAGCTCCCGCGTCTCTCCCACCTCGCTAAACCGCACCCTTACTGTAAGCCGTTGAGGAGATCCATTGATCACCATATTTAACTACGCCAAGCACTTGACCATACCGAAGTATATCCGATATAGTTGCATAAAGTAAGAAAGTAGCAGCCCATTAACGTCCCACTGCTTAAAGAAGTTAAATAAGTAGAATATGAGGACTATGTTTACCATATTCAGCGAATAAATGTTTTGATTTTGATTTTGAAGTTACGGTAGGCAACTCAAATACCTGGATAGCCTATAGAAGATTCTGCCGAGTATCTTTCATGTGCTCCTAAGAATTGTAGAGTTCCGTCACTTTGTCATGGATTCCATCATCAAAACCTAACCAAACTAAACAACCCTTGAACCCTTTCCAATAAAAAAAGAATCATCGAAATCGGTTGGCGTGATCTTGAGTTATTCGTCCATTTGTCGCGCACATGCTTAATGCAAATTTAACACTTATCCGGTTTTCTCATGGAGGGCATCATCAGAACTGGGTTAAAAAAATGGGACCCTATGACGAACACCATCTTTCATTCAAAAAAAAAAATCACCAAGATCGGTCCACCCAGTCGGGAGATATGAGGTAACAAACATTAAAAAAATACAGACGAATTGATAACCTCCTCCTTTTTTTGAAGTCGGTTAAAAAGAGTAAGTTATGGCGTATTACTTATCACTGTGGAAAACAAGCCTCAGTTTTCAGTGAATGTAGAGTTTTCGAGCATAAGCCCACCACGCTGCCCCACTCCGGGTTAGCAGACTACACATATTTCATAATTACTCCAGATATATAAGTTTTACTTCATCGATTGCTTCATTGAGCTTATTGCTCTCTGCCCAGGATTCAAGCTGGTAACTTTTGAAAAAACTTGCTAGTCGGCTTTAAAATAAATAAGTAAATAAGTAGCAGCTCATTAACTTCCCACTGCTGGGCACAGGCCTCCTCACCCCGAAGAGCGAGGGTTTTTAGAGCATAGACCCACCACGCTGCTCCACTGCGGATTGGCAGGCATAGTACACAAGTGCACTCTCTATTCCTTCACTCTCATATTTCGATGTGACGGGAATCCGACACGATCGGAGAGAGATCAGGCGCAGGACCGACGGCTTTAGGTGCTCTCCGACTTCCCAATTTCGGGCAAATATTGAGAAAATCTTAATAGAAAACTCAATATCGATTTTGAATTAGCCCAACCCGGGACTCAAACTCTGGACCTCATGTCTGTAGTCAAATCCTAGACCAATGAGGCAGTCAGTTAAAACAAATGAAGACATATAAAAATCCATTTGATTTTTATGAAATTATCTTTAAAGTGCCAAAGAGTTCATGATTTTTTTGTTGTTAAGCGTTCTTGTACTTGTATATTGTAGACAATTACTACGCTGTATAAACGCGTAGTATGTCTACGTAGATCGTAGACAATGTCTACCAAATATGTATTTTGACCATTTTTTGCCGGACCATTGCCGGGAAGGAGGCAAGAGGCACACGATCGCCGTCTCCCACCTTAGTGGTGACCTTTGGGTAATAGATGCGGGGTCTGTAGCCCAACAAGGATAGGTCCCGCGAGGTAGTTGGTGGCTTGCCAGGTGCTCCAGGCGAGCAACCTTCGAAGTAAATTTTGCTTATTTAGATAGGGTTAGGCCTAAACGGGCACTTCGCTGGCGGTGTCCCGATTGTCTGTCAATCGTGTTCTCGTGATCCCGTCTCCGAGTGATGTAGGAACACTGCTGAGGTTTATCCGGTATGGGTCTGGCATATCCTAGAACATCCTCCCGAGGTATTCCAGGTATCCACGAGGATTTCCCAGCGTTAAAAAGAAGGTCTTGGAAAAAATGATAGATGAATGTTTGCACTACTTTGGTCATTTAATGAGATATTAAGATGACCCCACGGAGCTAAAATAGCCTTGGTGATTCCGGAGAAGTTAAAAGAAAGAGGAAGATCGGATGCTACGTCATGAGCTGTCCATAAATTTGGATCGGGCAATACTATCAATAGGGATCGCCCAAGACAGACCGACGCTAATTAAAAAAAAATGGGTTAAGGCAAAGGAGAAGTAACTTTACATTTTCCCTGGACAATAAATGTTTTATTGCTATAGACGAAGGAAAGCAAATGAACATCGTTTGTACTGACTTTACTGAGGCTTTCGATAAGATCACTCACAGTTCACTACTAAAAAAGGGTTACCAGCTGGTATACTCGGTGATCTATGGTGGTTAACATGTACAAACTGTGTAATTTGTGTAGAAAAATGTTCCTGTCAAAAGACTAGTTTTAACTTTTGTTAAATTAAATTTTGGTGTATTCAAGGGTGGCTGCCTCGATCCTCTATTGTTTATTATATCTATAATTGATATATCTTTAATAATTCAAATCCCCGTCTCGCAATTTTGGAGATTTTTTTTGATTACCTGGAATAAAACCAGACAACTAAAGGAAAAATGAATTTTTGATGAATGGCAATATTTTGATAGATGGGAACAAGTGGGAGAGGTGAAAGAATTTGTATACTTGGGATCTAAATTTACAAAAGATGGAATATGTGAAAGTGATATTGAAAGGCGAGTCAATGCAGGGAATATGGTAAATGGTGCTCTGCACACCTCTATGAATAGCCAGATGGTGTCTCAAAGGGGTAGACTGGCTGTGCATGCTGGAGTGTTGGTGCCAACACTTATGTATGGTAGTGAAAGTTGGGTATGGCAGAAGAATCACAAAAGTAAAATAAATGCGGTAGAGATGAGAGCGTTGAGAAGCATGAGTGGATTAAAACTGAGTGACAGAGTAAGAAATAGTGTGATAAGAGAACGTTGTGGTATAAAAGAAGACGTAGTGACTAAAATTGAGAAAGGTATGCTTAGATGGTTTGGGCATGTAGAGAGAATGAATGAAAGGAGACTGACAAAAAGGATTTATGAGTCAAGAGTGAATGCGAAAGTTGGAAGGGGAAGACCGAGGCGAACGTTCCTGGACCAAATCCAGGACATTTTAAATAACGGCCAGGTCAAGAGTACTCTAAACCGACGAACTTGTATGAAAGGTTTAATGAGAATGAAAGAAGCGAAGGAGATATGCAAGGATCGTGACAAGTGGGTGGACGTTGTTTCTGCCTACCCGTATGGGAATGAGGCGTGATGCTATGTATGTATGTAAGTAAAGGAAACGAAAGTAAAGAAAACTACCTAAGCGAACATGATTACATTAAACAAATTTATTGAGAATGAATTACATTGTGAAAGTAACACAGTGTTTTTGCTTTCATAGTGTAAATTTTCTTTATATATTCCGGAAAGTAGCTTCGTCTATTAATCATCGACAACCTATAAATTTCCTGCTTACAAACTGTTGCTAAGCAATTTAATCGCTTGTCTAAGCAAAGAATGTGCAGGTGGTTGGTTCTCTACTGTTTTATTGAATATTTAACGTTGTTTGCTTCGGTGTTTTTATAGTTATCTTTTAAACTCCAAATTTATGAGGCTAAGAATACTGTGAGATCAAAGGTATATGAATCATTTTGTGATATTTATTATTAATTTTGTTTAAGGTCGTTAGTTTCTACTTCAAGCGAATAATTGATGAAAATTTTTACAACTTGTCGTTACTATAGACATAATAGACACGTAATTTGTTACACATAATAAACACCTGTTTAGAAAATGATGCAGAAGCTTGGTGTGTCTAAATTTAATGAGCTGATTTTAAGTTATATAAACTGTTTATAGATGTTTATAACCATAAATTTTAGGAATTGAAACATAAATATAACAGCATTAAGCTTTATTTTATTTTATTTTTGCGTTTTTATTTTATTTTTTCATTGACTACGTTTAGTTTATCATGCCGAGTGAAACAGAATGAAAAATTACGTTTTGTTCTCTTTTTATTTAGACTGGATTAATTTTAGTATACATTTAGTGTTTCTTTATTTTGCCAACTGTTTTGTTTTTTTACTGTTAGTTGCCATTTTTTTTCCTTTTTTTTTCAAATATTTTTACACGCTGTGGCGTCACCGGGGTCACAGCTGAAAATCAGCGTCATGTGTTGTATAACACATGACAATTGCTGAGCTGTGAACCTTTTCCAGGTGGTGTTACAGGCAGTAACGCTGCAAAGCTAGATTAAGAATACTATTTGTAACACCATTACAGAATAAATGTTTCTTTCTTTCTTTCTTTCTTTCTTTAAGCCTAATACTGTTAGTTTATGTATGTAGTGAAAAATATATCCTTTGAAACACCCACGACCTGTGATAATGGAGTACTAGATAAGCTTTGAGTGATTTTATATAGCGTGTTCATCTTCAAACTGTTGGAAGTATCTGAGCTGATAGTAAAGCATCGTGTTCAGTTCCCAAATAGCTAAATTTAGACAATTATCTTGCTATAGTGTTTTGTCTAGGTTTCGACTAGTGGGAAACATTGACTGTGCACTTTATCAGCAGAGACGTAGGAATTTGAAAAGAAATTGAGTTGGAAACTTTAGAAGATAAATTACTTCTTAACTTAAATCAGTATAAGTGAACAAATCAGTCATAAGTTGTTCTTAGACAATATATTCACGGATAGGCAACCAGGTAACGTTTTAAGTCTTATTCTATAAAAAAATGTATCTTCCAGTTGACCTATTTCCCCGACCTAAACATAAAAAGGTGTCTGTGTCAGAGGTATGGTGCGCAAAAACATCTGCCGACTTCTAACTGGAGTGAGCCTTGGCAGCGATAACAAAAAAATAGTTCATTTTTTATATACCGGTCAACATTTCTAATGATAAAAGATAGATAATAGAAAATACTTCATTGTAAATAAGAAATATAAAACAAATAACAGGTAAAAAGATAATGTATTTCATAAAAACTCGTCCTTTGTGTTAGAGATATTGCTTAAATGTAATGGGTTTGGTGGTGTCGGTTAAATATCTACAATCTCTCTAGACTTACTCCTTCAGGACTGAAGATCGTGGTCCTGGTAAGATCTCAATCGCGGACGGGTTGACGATTTCTGTTGGTGGTCATCTTCTCTAGCTTATAGAAAGCAGTTTGCTTGGTTGGTCGCTAAGTTGTTCTGCCCACCGTGTCGGGGAACGGCCTTCAGATCTTTTCCCGTCTGTTTTGCCCATCACGCGGCAAGTAGTCCTCTTGCCGCGTGATGTGTCCGAATAAAGCCCAAATTCGCTGATAAAATACAGATTAGAGCCTAAGCTTGATTCCGAGCAGCTATAGAAAAGATGCTTTTGTGCGTTTGGCCGTCCAAGGTGATTTTAACGTGTGTCTCCAGTGCCACATCTCAAACGCACCTATACTTTGCCTTTATGGTCCAAGTTTTAACTCCATGCATAAAGATAGAGAAGATTAAGGCACAGACAGGGCGACTCTTTGCAGTGAGTGAAATACCTCGATTCTTCCAGACCTTGTTCAGGCGTGTCATAGCACTCTCTTTAACCTTGCCACACAGTTGCTATCACTTCAAATATGGGATTTGAAGAAGACATAATCCTGTACGACATCAACGGATGGTATAATATTGGTGATAAGTAACATCCCCGCCCGGTTAATTATCATTAGTTTTGTCTTGCTTTTGCTTACACTTAAATCCAGTTTCTGACACCCTGTTTCCAGCTGTTGTAAGGGTTCTTTCATATCCTCGACTGATGCAGTAATGAGGACGGTTTCGTCGGTGTACTAAAGGGAAAGCCTTCCTCCCAGTGTTCTACTACTTTGCGTATCATATATTCATATATAGGTTTAAAAGACATTAATTTAATAAACTTATTTATATATTCCCTTTAGACCATACATAAACATTATAAAATAACTATGTACATAACTATTATATAGAAAAGTGTAAACAAATGTCTTAGGAATAGGATTATGACAAGTAAAGTGAGTTCGTTGCGTCGTAAACATAAATTAGCAAGTTTTATTAAATTTATTAATTAAAATGTCCTGGATATGATCCAGGAAGGTTCGCCTTGGACTTCCCCTTCCAATTTTCGCATTCACTCTTGACTCATAAATCCTTTTTGTCAGTCTCCTTTCACTCATTCTCTCTACATGCCCAAACCATCTAAGCATACCTTTTTCAATTTTAGTCACTACATCTTCTTTGATACCACAACGTTCTCTTATCACACCATTTCTTACTCTGTCACTCAGTTTTAATCCACTCATACTTCTCAACGCTCTCATCTCTACCGCATTTATTTTACTTTTGTGATTCTTCTGCCATACCCAACTTTCACTACCATACATAAGTGTTGGCACCAACACTCCAGCATGCACTGCCAGTCTAGCCCTTTGAGACACCATCTGGCTATTCATAAAAGCATGCAGAGCACCATTTACCATATTCCCTGCATTCACTCTCCTTTC
>JACTOM010000916.1:1803401-1833340 GCA_015832385.1 Elymnias hypermnestra | reverse complement strand
TCCCCTTCCAACTTTCGCATTCACTCTTGACTCATAAATCCTTTTTGTCAGTCTCCTTTCATTCATTCTCTCTACATGCCCAAACCATCTAAGCATACCTTTTTCAATTTTAGTCACTACGTCTTCTTTTATACCACAACGTTCTCTTATCACACTATTTCTCACTCTGTCACTCAGTTTTAATCCACTCATGCTTCTCAACGTTCTCATCTCTACCGCATTTATTTTACTTTTGTGATTCTTCTGCCATACCCAACTTTCACTACCATTTCATTACATATTAACGGGTTGTTAATTACTTTTTTATTTAAGAAAATTTGTTTATAGAGCAATAGTTCGAAAAGTCGATCAAGATTAGATTTTCTATTACTGTCCAGTAATCTCACCTGTTGGTATATAATGATGACAATCTAAAATGGAAGTCTAAAAGTTAGGCATATTATAATGTTGAAGATTATTTAAATGATGTTTGAATTTTCATCCAGTTACACACGAAACACATTGTAACCTACAAAAACCATGTTTAAAAGAGTACACGCTGACTTTCTTGCTGGTTTCTCAGCAGAATCAGCTTTCCAAACCGGGGGTAGATGTGTTACCAATGGAAAATCACGATTCTTAAGTACTTTGTGAGCCTACGTAGATAAAGAATGTTTTGATTTTTTAATTTGCATCAATCTGATAAGTATTCACGTAAACGTTGAATTTATACAATTTAGCACTATTTCTCTTAAAACAACTACTTCACGAAACACAGCTCGAAAGACTCATACAATTGATGTGTTTGTTAAATTTTCCTCGTATTGCATAACTTTTTGGTGTTTTTAAGTGTTGCCTCTATATTACTCAATAACTCCCAACATTCCAGAACTCTCAGTGATGTCAACCAACTATCTTTAGTCTAATACCAGCACAGTATCATTAAAATTGTATCCACGGTATGTGTTAATGTAATTTTGAATATTTTAATCGTATGGGAAGTTGCCGCCAGATTGATATTTGAAAAATAGGTTTTTTTATATTTTTTTTGCTGTCCATACGCCTAATAATTTGCGCCAAGCGAAGCGTCACTTTTAATCTCAATATTGAGATGAGCACAATATGAAACTACACTCCTCCGTCTCTTTCACACATCGTACTAAAACATATCGCTGTCTCTCTTATAACTTGATAGATGATAATGTCCTGTATGACGCGGGATTCGAAGATACGCAATTGGATTATGTAAATCCTTTTAGGGGAAAGGAGGAAATTAGGTGACTTTATTATAGAGAAGTAGATTAAGGTTGTATTGTTTTATTAAGGTTGTATTGCCGGGAAACCTTATCTCGCAATATAAACGTAATATCTTAATTAGGTTAAGTGTTCCCTGTGTTTGTTGAATGTATCAATTTCGTGTTGTAATGAGGAACAATAATTTTCCTCTATTTACACTCGGTATATTAATATAGTGTAGAAATAACAAATACTATTATTGTTTTTGTTACGCTTTACCTGAATTTACGAATGTGAAACGTTTTTATTTGATTGAACATAAGCAATCGTACAGCTGATCGCATTCCAACGCCCAAGTATTGTCTGAATTTGCCACAAACACCCAATCCCATAAAGTTATATAATCATCCCATTATAATAGTTGTAGGAACATGTCTATAAAGTATTTAATATAGAAAAGTGTGTGTACTTATGTACACGTGTTAGAAGCTATACTTCTTTGGCGTAACAAGATAAAAATCTCTTTAAACTTTTAGCGCGATTAGTTAATGTCTTATTGAAATACACGCTTGATAGCATTAAAAATGCAACATTATATATAAGTAATAGTTAGTAACTTCGAAATTTTAACCATAAATCCACGCCGTAGTTTTTGTTGCTTGTCAAATCAAATACATCCATCATTCGTTCACTCAATGCAAGGCAAAGGCCAGATTCCAAAATAATCAACGTAAACTAACTTTTATTGGATATAAATAGTTTATAATCTGTTTTTTGTAATTGAGTCCGAAAGTTATAAATTTGATAAGAATGTCACGTTGATAGGATGACTATAGCTAACGTCAGGGTGTCGGTTTTTTGTGATGGTGTGCGCGCGCACATTAAAATTTACTCTCATCATATTTCCTTAACGCACCATAAGAAGTATAATTTCAATAAAATGTATTGTCTTAAAATCTCAGAAGTGATAGTGACACTAAATAATTAGGTGGCAACACTGATTAGGTGGGACACATTGTCCAGCTAGGTAGGTCCAATTTCGAGAAAGAGGTCAACCGCCGAATCCAACTCGGTTGGGCAGCGTTCGGGAAACTACGCCAGATATTTTCGTCCGATACTCCTCAGTGCTTGAAGACAAAGCTCTTCGAACAGTGCGTGTTGCCAGTGATGACCTACGGCTCCGAAACGTGGTCGCTGACTATGGGCCTCATACGAAAGCTCAGAGTCGCTCAGCGTGCGATGGAGAGGGCTATGCTCGGAATTTCTCTACGTGATCAAATCAGAAATGAGGAGATCCGTAGCAGAACCAAAGTCATCGACATAGCCCTACGAATCGCGAACCTGAAGTGGCAATGGGCGGGGCACATAGTCCGACGGACCGATGGACGTTGGGGCCCGAAGGTGCTGGAGTGGCGACCCCGCACCGGGCGGCGCAGTGTAGGGAGACCCCCCACAAGGTGGACCGACGACATAAAGAGGGTCGCCGGTAGCCGCTGGAGCCAGGCGGCGCAAGATCGGGCCTTGTGGACATCATTACGTGAGACCTATGTCCAGCAGTGGACGTCCATCGGTTGAAGCGACGACGACTGATTACTCTAAAATTGAATTATCTACACTTAAAAATACCAAAAAACATAGGCCAATATTACTAAACGTTATGCAATACGAGGTAACTTTAACGAGTGGAATAATTGTATGATCAGAGTCTTTCGTGCTGCCTTATGATGGGGTTGTTTTAGAAGAAATAGTGCAAGTTGTGTGTATATTTAAATAAGGAAGAGAATAAAAGTTCTCATTTAGTGAGTTGGTGTTTTTATTATAGAAATTAGTGAAGAAAATAGATTAAATAAAGCACAAATACACATTCATACACAGAGAGACAAACACATATGCATATTTTCACATAAATCTTAAAATAATCTTATTATTTTTCTATTAATATCTAGATATATTGTTTATTGTAATCATTAGTAAGTTAAGAAGGTAATTACTACTGAAACAATAACGGTAGCTCAGTAGTCATTGATCATTATTTGTAAAAAAAATTATCAAAAGGCAATCCCTGACCAATGTCTTTATATTGTTACATAAAACAGACGTAGAAATATGGTCAGATGCATGAGTTGCGACAAATTAATGACATTCTATATCGATAAATGTCCATCACTAGCAATCCAATATCGTAGCTGACAAATGACATTCATGTGTCAATGTCGCACACCACTAGCTAATATGATAAGGTTAGAATGTTTCGTTATTGATACATACAATATCTAAACAGAAATCTATTATATAAATATTTCCTGCCACTGTTTTTGAGGTCCGAATCACTCTCTCCTGCTATTTGATTTAAATGTAAAAAAAAATTAAAAGTGCGTGCGTACAAAGTCACAAGTAAAACTTCTTTGGTAAACTAATTTATAAGTCTGATTCAAAGACTTAGGGATTCAATGAATTTAATTGTCATTGAAATATTAAATGTGTCTAGAATTAATATAAATAATTTATTGAAAATAAATTAAATTAATAATAAAATTTTGTCCATGAAATATTTTTATTTTATATCCGCTTTTATAGATTTACATTTAGAAAAGGATTTAGACAAGGCCTATGATCGAGTTGTGAGGAATGAACGGAGCGTACACGGAGTGGTTTCCTGTCGAAAGAGGTGTTCGACAGGGATGTGTTGCGTCACCATGGCTGTTCAACCTTTTCATGGATAACTGTTTGACAGATTTAAAAGAAAGTATGTATGGGTTGAGAATGAATGAAATGTTTACTCTACGCTGACGATCAAGTAATACTTACATCATCCGCTAATGAGCTACAGGAGATAGTAAATGTTATGAATGAAGCTTTGTAAGGGAAAGAAGTGAATGTAAACAAAACGAAAGTTAGGCTTTTTGTTTTTTAAACTATGATGAATAGCAATATTTTGATAGGTGGGGAACAAGTGGAAGAGGTGGAAGAATTTGTATACTTGGGATCTAAATTTACAAAAGGTGGAACATATGAAAGTGATATCGAAAGGAGAGTGAATGCAGGGAATATGGTAAATGGTGCTCTGCACGCTTTTATGAATAGCCAGATGGTGTCTCAAAGGGCTAGACAGGCTGTGCATGCTGGAGTGTTAGTGGCAACACTTATGTATGATAGTGAAAGTTGGGTATGGCAGAAGAATCACAAAATTAACATAAATGCAATAGAGATGAAAGCGTTGAAAGAAGTATGAGTGGATTAAAACTGAGTGACAGAGTAAGAAATAGTGTGATAAGAGAACGTTGTGGTATAAAAGAAGACGTAACGACTAAAATCGAGAAAGGTATGCTTGGGTGGTTTGGGAAGGTAGAGAGAATGAATGAAAGGACACTGACAAAAAGAATTTATGAGTCATGAGTGAATGGTAAAGTTGGAAGGAGAAGACCAAGGTGAACGTTCCTGGACCAAATCCAGGACATTTTAAATAACGGCAAGAGTACTCTTAACCGACGAACTTGTATGAAAGGTTTAATGAGAATGAAAGAAGCGAAGGAGATGTGCAAGGATCGTGGCAAGTGGAAGGATGTTGTCTCTGCCTACCCCTATGGGAATGAGTCGTGATGCTATGTACGTATATATGTATGTATGAAAAATAGTAAATTAAATTATTAAACGACGAGTGGTGAATTAAAATGGCACATGTTATTTGTTAACGCATAATCCTAAAAAAACTCTGCATATCTTCGTGACGTTAAGCACGCGTTTCTCCTGTAAAAATAATACCCCATGCGCCTAAAGAAGTTTCATATCAATAATATCTAGACTATTTTAAGGATTTTAATGTATTTTAGTATACCGATAATGACACGAATTGAAATATTTCTTTACATATTGCTTTGATAACTTCTGCCTGATTACGATCGTCTATATTATTGTAATTTGGTTTCGCAGAGGCAAAGCAAATGGTGCTATTACTGTATCTGAGGAATATAAAATAATACAAATAAAAAAAGTTAAAGAATAATAACAACATTTAAAAAAAGATAACGCAGTTTTTTACCTGTAAGATATCTATTATTTTGTAGTATCCATAACTTTAAAGGAATCCTTTTAAACTATGGTGTAAAATATCATAATAATAACTAATTAAAGTTGATAAGGAATATCACTTTATTCGTGTGTATAATTTTCCAAATAAACCATTAATAGTTAAATGGCCCCTTCTAAAGTTAACGCGATACTATCTTAGACTAACCCTCGGTTGAGATGTCATTCTAGCAATAATTGGTCATTAATAACAAATTTGCTAAATATATTTTAATAAAATGGATTCGCTATTAGTTTTTAGCTATTTCTATGATTAAATCAACGGTAACATTGAAGGTAACTTAGTAGGAATAGAAAGGACTAAGTAATAAAGGACCCATTATAAAAGTCTAGTACTTTCCTTTTACTTTGCTACAAATAATGTAAGGAACAATAGAGATTTTAATGCCAGCGAAAGAAAGGAACTGACCCACATAATAACAATCTCAGTATAAATAATTATTATTGTCGTACGTACTGTTACGAGTCGGTGAATATACTTATAGGCTAGGAGACCATAAGTACTTAGTTGAATTCAACTACTACTGCAAATTACTGCCATATGTTTTAGAAGCTATCTGTTAAACTAAGCCTCCTAGTACTTGGTGAACATCTTTTTTATATTTTAAATATTCTTGAGCTACTTACCACTGAGCCATATTAAGAAGTCGGTTGTACAGAAACAACAGTTCAGGAGAGCGATTTGAAGTAAGATTCTTTGATAAAAACATTAAAATTTGATATCTAAAATTTGAACTTTGTTTACTATGTGGTAAGGTGTAATTTAGACATCAGATTTTAAAATTCTTATCAATGGAAGTAGTTTTAAACCGCTCCCTGAACAGTTGTGTTTTTGTCGAGACAACTATCTTAATACATAACACGATATTAAGTTTATAAAGACGGACACATTTAAATTAAACACAAATTCCTCTTGCTTCAGTGGACTGTATTGATATTTAGTGTCATAGGATTTTGACTTACACTTCGGGCGTCTAAGCTGTTGGTTAATCATACACAACGGTATCCTAAGGACGCTTGGAGCTCCGTTAAGAGCAACTGCGTTTGTAGTAAAAGTCTGTTGCACAATAGAGTCAGATTAGAAATCAGAAACAAAGACAAAATCTGTTAAAAAGAAGTCGGGTTATGTGGAATTCTTACTCACTAAAACCGGTAGCCAACATTATTGAATGTTGGATTGGGCCCGGCAACTTGGCTAAAACGTTCCGGGGCTACCTTTACACAAAATCTGTCAAGAGAGCGGTGAGAGACCCCGCAGCTCACGTCCTCAGAGCCAACACTGACCTTTATCCTAACCAACCCTCATGCCTGTATAAAACGAGCGGAAAACCCCTTAAGGTATGACACAAAATGATATCCATCCATACACTATTAATCTCCTTAATCATGCTACAGTGTGCCGCACAGCAAGCATCGCAACAGCAAGTGGGAGTACATTTTGTCCCTATTTTTCCTGAAGATCGGCTAATTAGTTGGTTTAATATGGACGATCGAAGTAAAAATAGTAATACAGTCTTCTCGTTCTTGATAGCTATGAAGCTGCTGGGGGCATATTCCTTCTACACTATATAGTTAAGCTCTTAGTCTATACTACTCGTAGTAGTAATTATGACTTAGTTAGTCGCGGTAGCCGTCTCAATAGAACAAGGAACACAATGGACTTGCTTTGTATCCGATACGACTGCAAGGGATGTCACTCTATATCGTTTATCGATGTTTATAAGAGGTCCATATACGTATTTTAGCTCAATGGTGTGGGTACTCACTTCGTGGCAGAGGTTCTGGGTTTGATTTTGCTGTATGATACATTTTGGAAATCTTGCCTTTTCGAATGTCTGAGTCTGGACGGACTTCGGCAGTGGCTAGTCACCACTAGCTAGAAACCTTAAGAGATAAATTACCACTTTAATAAAAAGATTATATAATATAGTGTAAATCTGTTGTAGTGACTACGTTTTCTTTCTTTTTCTGCTGTACCAGGATAAACCCATCGGAATCCTTTTCATCTGGGTGTTGGTGTCCGGTGATTCAGCTCTGGTGGCCCTAGGCTAAGATCAGGAAAAGCAGACAAGCAAAATTGAGCCTCCTTGGCGCTCCGTCCAATATAGGTATATAATAGGGCTTCGTCAAATAATAGGGCCACTGCTCTCTAACCTGACACATCACCAAGCTTAGCATCCACTTTGCTTATGAGTGAGAGGTCGACTCGTAATCAGCGACGTCAAGATGTGGCTCTTGGGTCCCCATGCCTGGAAATGTGGTCTGGAACTATTTTCACATTATAGCCTTTCTAATGTGAGGGGTTTGGGGAAAATCAGTTTAATGCTTTCAAAGTTAATAACGGACATGAGTAGAAACTATTTGTGTGTTTTATATATATGTCGGAGGGCAGATGTCCGTGGAACGCTGGCGCCATCTATCGGCGTGGACAGAGTCAATAAGTGGCAGTCCGGCCCGTCTCTCGGCAGTTCTCGAGCGGCGGTCGGCCGGAGTGGTCGACTATTGAAACTGTCGCGTTCCTAGCTATTATTCTTAATAAGTTTGTGTAAATTGATATCGGGAACATTAAGTGATTGAACATTATAACTCGAGATAATTAATAAAGTGTTTGATTGCACCAATATTACCCACAGAATAAGAAATTAAATAATGGATCCAATTAATAACGATGTCGGTAGAGAACCCTACGCCCCTGTGCTTTATGCTTCTCCGTTCTCTCTTATTCTCCGACATACAAATAAAATATCATAATCTATCTTCATTTATCATGAAAATTTGTATATTTGTTTCCATAGAGAAATCGTGAGGTCAAACAATAATTGTAATCACAGACGGACAGTTACTAGTAACATAGAAATACAATGACTTAATTGGAGACATTGAAATTCAGTATTGTAAACTGTGGTGTATCGGAGTACTTTCTTTGTCTTGGCTCTATAGGGATGGGCATGATACCATATTTGTATGGATATTGTTTTATTTTTGTGGACATTGTTATATTGATACTAACTGGTCTGATAACTCTGTATCGTGATAAAATAATGGAGCAAGGGAATAGGAGGGTAACAAATTCTTTAAGAATTATTTTTAGTCCTACCAAATACATGGACAAAGAATCATAGAAATCATGATTGATTGGTTGTTTCAAAGGAGTTCAATAACATACACTATGACACATTATATGTATATGTCGGAGAATAACAGAGAACGGAGAAGCATAAAGCACAGGGGCGTAGGGTTCGCCGCCGACATCGTTATTAATTGGATCCATTATTTAATTTCTTATACTGTGGGCGTTCGTAGATAATGTTGGTGCAATCAAACACTTTGTTAATTAACTCGGATTATTATGTTCAATCACTTAATATTTCCGATATCAATTTACACCAACTCATTAACAATAATAGCTAGTTACGCGACAGTTTCATTAGTCGACCACTCCAGTCGACCGCCACTCGAGAACTGCCGAGAGACGCACCGGACTGCCACTTGTTGTCTCTGCCCCCAGGCCGATACACAGATGGCGCCAGCGTTCCACAGACTATTACACACAGACCAGCGATCCACAGACTCTTGCACTCCGACATATATTGGATTAACAAGATAAATAATTAACAAAGTTTTGACTGTACTGATCAAATTATTAAAGAAATCCAATTTTTTAAAATTGCAATTTCATGTTCTTTGGTTTAAATTTTCTAAGTTTAAGTGAATTAAAACTTTACAGCCACTTATACATACTTATGTCGTGTAACGTGTGACGAAACTTTTTCATTAGAAGTTTCTTTTTTAAATAAAAATGATTTTTGTTTTAATATATATATCGGAGGGCAGATGACTGTGGAACGCTGGCGCCATCTATCGGTGTGAGACAGAGTCAATGGTGGCAGTCCGACGGGAGTCTCTCGGCAGTTGTCGAGTGGCGCTCGACCGGAACTGTCGCGTTCCTAGCTATTATNGCCGATACACAGATGGCGCCAGCGTTCCACAGACTATTACACACAGACCAGCGATCCACAGACTCTTGCACTCCGACATATATTGGATTAACAAGATAAATAATTAACAAAGTTTTGACTGTACTAATCAAATTATTAAAGAAATCCAATTTTTTTTAATTGCAATGCCATGTTCTTTGGTTTAAATTTTCTAAGTTTAAGTGAATTAAAACTTTACAGCCACTTATACATACTTATGTTGCGTAACGTGTGAAGAAACTTTTTCATTAGAAGTTTCTTTTTAATTAAAAATGATTTTTGTTTTAATATATATATCGGAGGGCAGATGTCTGTGGAACGCTGGGGTCTATCGGTGTAAGACAGAGTCAATGGTGGCAGTCCGACGGGAGTCTCTCGGCAGTTGTCGAGCGGCGCTAGACCGGAGCAGTCTACTATTGTAACTGTCGCGTTCCTAGCTATTATTGTTAATGAGTTTGTGTAAATTGATATCGGGAACATTAAGTGATTGAACATTATAATTCGAGTTAATTAATAAAGTGTTTGATTGCACCGACATTACCCACGAACGCCCAAAGTAAGAAATTAATAACGATGTCGGCGGAGAACCCTACGCCCCTTTGCTTTATGCTTCTCCGTTCTCTCTTATTCTCCGACATATATTAAAAAAACATTTCCAGCAAGGTCGCGATAAACGACGTAGAAAACATTAAAAAGAATTACACTTGTTAAAACTGAAATGGAATTAAAAAGCCGACGTATATTCCGTTATGGCCCCCGCAAACAGGGAACGAACAAACACAGTAAAACAACATTTGCCGTGCAAATAATAGATTCAAAACATAACGCGTAAAAAAGTTTACTAATCTTCAGAATTTCGGTAAAAAAGGATTAAAATTTAAGTAATTAATTCTAACTTATTCGTCTTTATACAAAGTTGCAATTCTGTAGAAAATGTAGTTTCCGTTTTAGTAGGAAATGTAGAAAACTAACTGTAATCTGGTGAAAACATCGCCACAGGAGATCAATTTAGGGTCTGAAGCAGTGAAAATATTATTTCGTAGTCGTTAAAAGAGATTAGAAATAGCGAGTTATTCTAAAAAGATAGATATGTGGTAGCGGACTTTTTCTCAAGAATAATGAATCTAATGGATTAGGCAAGTTTTTCGATGAAAGCTCCTAGACGGTTTGATGTTTCACACACTTACCAGTTTACACATAAACTTGACAAATTATATACATAAACCTTCCTAAAGAATCAATCTATCAATTAGAGAAAACATCATGTAAACCAGTTCAGTAGCTTTTGCGTTTATCGCTACTTAATCAGACGCGGCGAATGCCTTGTTATATAATATGTAAGGATATTTTGTCGACAATCTCTCAACACTAATGTGCAAGGCAAGGCCGATAAAGTAGTATAAAAGAAAACCTTACAACAATAAACAGCGGTGACGAGTTAGGCCAAACGTACCGTTGGCATAAAAGTAACTAATTGATAAGAGACATTAGCTTGGGGACCAAAGCATTACCTCCTGGTGATGCTGATAGATCGACCTGTGGCTGGAGGGCGGTTTAGATGCGATGCTCTTCACTTTGCACTTTAAATGTGCAAAGGAGTTCTACCAAGGGGGGGGGGGGAGGAAAAAAAGGTGCGATGCTCTCCAATGATGAGCACGAGTGCCCTTCTTCTATAGATGGTCATGTCGCTAAAGGAAGCCCACGACCAAGGGAAGAAAAACACAGTTGATGTTCCCTCTCACCACCGAAGCACCTGGGGTACCTGACCGCGTATGTTAACGCACGTCCTCCTGTCGGACTTATCCGGGATCCAAGAGAAAAATGTGTGAGTGAACCTCGGATGTCCCAAAAACGGATAATGAAGGTTATTGCAAGGTCTACTTTCTCGTCTAGTCCCACACTTTTGATTCTACGGTTGAGGAGAGTGAATTGATTTTTTTGCGAAATGTAGTTCAGCTGAACACAGACCTCATTCGTATGAATTATTTCTTGAGATTGGCACGTCGCTGGCATAGTTTTTAGTTTCAGTTAGGAGAGGACATATAGGAAATTGCATGTTTTGTCTAGGTCTGGTTTAGTGGCGGGGAGCGTCACCTTTAGACTGACACCGGTACTGACTGGACATGGGTGTTTCAGTCAGTATCTATGTGGGATGCGATACCGCAATGTTGTCACTGTGGTGGCGAGTGCGGTGATGCTCTGCACACTTGCGTTCTGCCCTGCATGGGTTGTTTAGCCTTAACAGGCTGGATTGATGAAGACCTCTCACCGCTAACAGTAATTGCGGCCACGGTTTTTTAATTGCTGACAGATTAGCGCTTGACTGTGGTGATCTCACCTAATGATAAGTGATGATACAGTCTAAGATGGAAGCGCGCTTATCTGTTAAGAGGCGACATAACCCTTACGGTTTCTACACAGCATCGTACCGGAACACAAATCTCTTTGTTTGGCGGTACGTTTTTGCTGGTAGGGTGGTAACTAGCCACGGCCGAAGCCTCCCACCAGTCCAGACTCAGACAAATTAGAAAATACAATTTCCTAAATTCGTCCTACCGGGGATCGAACCCGGGACCTCCGCTAGCAAAGCGAATACTCCAGACGTAAGTTCCTTTGGAGAGCCTGGTGTTGCCTTACATGTGCAGAAGAGGGCCGCCGAAGGGGTTTTAATGGGTATAATTCATCATAACCTGGCCTTTACCCCAAAAGGCCGGGTATCTTTAGAAGATTTTCCACCCCGTGAAAAATAATGTCTGGTTTGTTATCACCCTACCAGCAATGTCNACACAGCATCGTACCGGAACACAAATTTCTTTGTTTGGCGGTACGTTTTTGCTGGTATGGTAGTAACTAGTTCCACCAGTCCAGACTCAGACAAATTAGAAAAGACAATTTCCTAAATTTGTCCTACCGGGGATCGAACCCGGGACCTCCGCTAGCAAAGCGAATACTCGCACCACTGCGCCATCGAGGCCACCAAAAAACACGAAGCTTGGAGGGCGATGGTCTCCTTTTGCGAAGCCGTCTTGGTTAAAAAGGAGACTGCCAAGCGAGCGCGAGAGTAGGCCGATCCAACACAAAGGCTCCTAGCAGTCCTTCAATGTTCCAAGCTTCTTTCTGAGGCGTTGCGAGTGGTGAGAGAGAGGGCCTGCACCGTTCTTTAGTATACGACCCTGAGAAGAATGCAGCTTAACGTGGCCTTTGGCTACATTATAGTAAAAATGTCACGGGATGAGTAAGCCATCGCACAAGGGCGACACCAGACGAAAGTTCTTTTGGTGACCCTGGTGTTAACTTAAATGTGCAGAAGAGGGCCACCAAGGGGTTTTAATGGGTACAATTCATCATAACCTGGCCTTTACCCCAAAAGGCCGGGTATCTTTAGAAGATTTTCCACCCCCTGAAAAATAATGGTTTGTTTATCACCCTACCAGCAATTTCACGTTTAGCAAAAATTTCACATTCTGCTACGATGCTGTGTAGAATAAGAGCTATTTTACTTCTTACCAGATTAACTACCACCATTGTTTGGTTTTATAACAGCATCATGGAAGTGAAGTATCTGATGCGAGATATGTGCCTCATATTCCCTTTCATGCTCGCTTTTATCAGGATAGCATGCCTCCATCTTAGACCGTTTCATCACTTTAACATCAGGTGCGATCACAGTTCATTTAGGATTTAAGTTGGTAAAGTTTTTTGTTGACCTTGCAGTTAGTCCTTGTATTTGCAACAAATTGTATTTTGTCTGCGATTCCTCACAACGACTGTCTTTGATTCAATAGTACTTGTAGAAAAGGAAACTTTTAGGCTTTCTTTTTATAAAGCTTTCTTCGTATTGACAATAGAAAGGCCTCCTTATTGATTTTATTGTATACAAACTGGTCCTGTGGTGTCTCCGTATTTTCAGATGTCTTTAACAGTTTCGTGGTGATGTGTAGTAATTAAAAAAGTAAGTAAGTAAGTAGCAGCCCATTAACGTCCCACTGCTGGGCACAGGCCTCCTCACTCCGAGGAGCGAGGGTTTTTAGAGCATAGACCCACCACGCTGCTCCACTGCGGATTGGCAGGCATAGTACACAAGTGCACTCTCTATTCCTTCACTCTCATAGTCCGATGTGACGGGAATCCGACACGACCGGAGAGAGATCAGGCGCAGGACCGACGGCTTAACGTGCTCTCCGAGGCACGGGGGTGGATTACACCGCCAACTTCCCAACTTCAGGCAAATATTGAGAAAATCTTAATAGAAAACTCAATATTGATTTTTGAATTGGCCCGACCCGGGACTCGAACCCAGGACCTCATGTCTGTAGTCGAACACGCTAACCACTAGACCAATGAGGCAGTCAAAGTAATTATAAGAGTTTAATTACTTCTTACGTAGACTGTTTTATTACTTACCATTACAATCAAGAACTTACTTGTACACAGTCAGTCACGAAGGTAAAGCGATAGGTATTCAGCAGCACACCCAAGACAATATGGCGGCGCCCATGGCTTGCATCATTTGACCATGTAGCAAATATTTTGACTCATTTGTACGAATTCAAAAAAGGTTTACTTGCATTGTGATTACATAAAATAATATGTATATTTTAAAATTGCTGATAACGTTAAACGCCTCGCTGGCGCAGTAGCTAGTGTACTCCCTTTGCTAGCAGAGGTTCCGGGTTAGATCCCCGGTAGGAATTTAGGATATTGCATTTTCTAATTTGTCTGCTTCTGGATTGGTGGGAGGCTTCAGCCGTGGCCTAGTCTTCAAAAACGTACTGCCAAAAAAGGTATTGTGTTCCGGTCATCATCATTGGCCCTAATCCGTCTTGACAGGCGTTTAAACAGTGTCTAGGCGACATTTTTTTGTGTGCCTAAATAAGCCAATACAGGAATGACAATTACGGAAGCAGGTAGGGCAGCAGAAGTCAAGTCCTGTACGTGCTATGGATCCGGTGATGTTTCTTCTTTCACACCTGCGTTTCAGAACTTCGAACCAGGCCTTGTCGTGCGCAAGGCAGCCAACCTTCAGTTTTTTCCTCCATTCGTCTCCTTGCGCTGCACGCTTCTCCCAATTGCAAAGGGAAACGTCAAACTCAGCCATGTCCCTCTTGGCACAATCTTTGAAGCACAATCGCGGACGGCCTATCGGTCTTTTAGAATGCGCTACTGCTCTTAGGAGTAGGTACTCCTAGGTTGGCAGGTGCCAAGGCAAACGAGATGGCTCCATACGTTGCACGTGCCCAAGCCAACGCAAGCGTCTTTGCTTAAGTAAAGCAGTAAAGCTTGGCAATTTAAACCATAAGAGGTAACCTCTTGCCAATTTTAAATTAAGGATACCGTTCGTCATTTGACTAAATCGTATTCTTAGAAACAAATGCCTTTCTTCCATTGGTGGATTTTTAAACATTGTAATTGATGCCTATTTGCTATAAAATCGTTGCAATGTTTCATAAATGAGTAGAATTACTTAAATTATATTAATTGTTACTATTAAAAACTAACGGGGAATGGTAGTTTCTCAATAAATAAGATACTTAACGAATGTATTTGGCGGAAAATACTCTCATTGGTGTTTAACTCTAATTGCCTCATTTGTAAAAGTTATAAAAGGTTATGTATCGTAGAAGTTTGTTAAGGTCTTAGTTTTAATGAACGTCAGCCACTAGTTATAGTTTTTTTTAAGTTATTTGTGTTGTCAAATCGGGCTGCTCTGCGATGTAAGTGTATTTCTTTAAATTAAAACTTTTATCATAATTATTATGTCATAATGATAGTTGTGTGTTATTTGTATATTTAATGTTAATGGATGTTGATGATGCAATTGTGTTTCTATATTAAATATAACATTGATAGAAAAGTGTAACTATTGACTTTCTTGCCAGATTCTTCTCAATAGTAGCTACGTTCCGAACCGGTGGTAGAGTCATTGGCAAGAAAGTTTCGTCGTCGTCGTCGTCGCTTCAACCGATGGACGTCCACTGCTGGACATAGGTCTCACGTAATGACGTCCACAAGGCCCGATCTTGCGCCGCCTGGCTCCAGCGGCTACCGGCGACCCTCTTTATGTCATCGGTCCAGCTTGTCTTGGGGGGGGTCTCCCTACACTGCGCTATCCGGTGCGGGGTCGCCACTCCAGCACCTTTGGCCCCTAACGTCCATCGGTTCTTCGGACTATGTGCCCCGCCCATTGCCACTTCAGGTTCGCGATTCCAGTAAACAAGAAAGTTTACTGTAATTAAATAATATTTTAATTTGGTTATTGACTTTTATTATGAAATCCCCGAAGCTCTTCACTGCGGTGCTGGAAGACCTTTTTAAGCTTTTGGAGTGGAGCGGACTGGGCTTCAACATCAACGGCGAGTACATCAATCAAGTACGATTTGCCAATGACGTAGTCATTATGGCAGAGACTCTCGAAGATCTCAATACAATGCTCGATGACTTCAGCAGAGTTTTTCAACAAGTGGGCCTGAAAATGAACATGGTGAAGATCTAAATTAAGTCTAATATCCATGTACTGCCACAACCAATCATCGTTGAGAGCTTAGCTTTCGAAATTGTTGACGAGTACACATACCTGGGACTTATAGTCCAGCTAGGTAAGTCCAATTTCGAAAAGGAGGTCAACCGTCGAATCCAACTCGATTGGGCAGCGTTCGGGAAACTACGCCAGATATTTTCGTCTGTTAAACCTCAGTGCCTGAAGACCAAAGTCTTTGAACAGTGCGTGTTGCCTGTGATGACTTACGGTTCTAAGACGTGGTTGCTGATTATGGGCCTCATGCGGAAGCTTAGAGTCACTCAGCGTGCGATTGAGAGGGCTATGTTCGGAGTTTCTCTACGTGATCGAATTAGAAATGAAGAGATCCGTAGTAGAACCAAAGTCACCGACATAGCTCTTCGATCGTGAACTTGAAGTGGCAATGGGCGGGGACATAGTCCGAAGGACCGATGGACGTTGGGGGCCGAATGTGCTGGAGTGGCGACCCCCCACAAGGTGGACCGATGATATAAAGAGGGTCGCCGGTAGCCGCTGGAGCTAGGAGGCGCAAGATCAGGCCTTGTGGACGTCATTGCGCGAAACCTGTGTCCAGCAGTGGACGTCCGTCGGCTAAAGCAACGACGACGACGACGACGATTATGAAATTTACTATCACCAAGAAAATTAAAATAACGCTTGACATAAATCACTGTAATGGTTAGGGATGATTTAGATAACATGAAGATAGCCACAACCGAAGCCTTTCACAAATCCCATTGTATACTCCCCTAAACAATAAGCAAGTTAGGTCATTGTTTGTGTTATTAACACATACTAATACTGGTTACAAATAGGTCCACGTAATTCGGCCCATATAACACAATAACGAGGTTTGGGCCGTCCGTTATTGCGCTATGCGTCTTTCTAAACACACGTAACGGGTTATTGCGGGGCGATACTATTGTATGCCTTCGAAATTACTTGTTTAATGTAGCCGACATAATTGTTCTGGACAAATAAACATACTTGACTGTATTAATATACTAGCTGGTGCCTGCGATTTCATCTGTTTCGAATTATAGTAACGTTAGTTGTTGGTAAGAGTCATGGCTTCAAATCCTGGTCAAGATTAAGTTCTCTCCTGAGCAGAATACGTCATGAGGTAATCTACATATCCTGAGAGTAATTCAAAGATATGTGTAGCCTGCTAATATTTATTAAAGACGGCGCACCACACGGCGGTAGATTGCCAGGCTCGAGGACCCAAACATCCTCGGTAGTGTAGTGATAAGTATCCCCTCCTGGAATTCTTTTTTCAGTCAGTTTTATCCGGGAATCATTAAGGGAGAGGTTAATGTCGCTGTATTTTAGTGACTATTCTAACCTCGCTGGTGAGTCCCACACTTCCTGCCTCGTGGCAGAGGTGTGCGGTTTTCCAGCGGAAAAAAAATAAAAAGAAGTGAGGACCATTCACAGGTCACATTATAACAACGTTGATTTGGAGTGATCTTTCATTTCTCAGCATTGTGTGTGCTATACTTGCTGATAAGTGAGATTGAAAAGCAGTGGTCTCCTTCTTCGAGGCTGTCATCCTGCAGAAGGAGCATTTAAAGAGAGCTTATGACAGACGCTTCTCTCCTGCCAGAGAATGGAAGGCGCCAGAAAGCCCAATTTTGCTTATCTACTCTCCCTAAACTAATCCGGAGGGCACCAGAGCTGAATGCATCAACGGACACCACCATTCAGTTGAAGAGGATTCCTCTAGGTTTGTCTTTGTACAGCTGGGAAGTCTCACACTCCCAGATCTCACTTACACCCCATTTCCCAGCGGAAAAAATGAACCTTCAGTGGAGCAACGTGGTGGTCCTATGCTTTAAAAACATCTCTTATGAGTGATGAGTCCTGTGCCCAGATTACTTATTTTTTACTTTAACTACTTCCAAAAACGAGTGTGCTTTAGACCACACGAATGGGTCGTATCCTTCGGACGTTATATCCAATAGTTATTATAAGCAATATTTACAAGCAGTCCTATTAATAGCCATATGTTATTATGAAATAAAGTAAATGGGTAAATTTCGTAACAAAATTTCTCTAAGGTTGCCTGGCATAATTTTATTAATTTTTGAAAGAGATGAATCTATGATGAACGGCAATATTTTGATAGATGGAGGACAAGTGGAAGAGGTGAAAGAATTTGTATACTTGGGATCTAAATTTACGAAAGATGGAACATGTGAAAGTGATATTGAAAAGAGATTGAATGCAGGGAATATGGTAAATGGTGTGCTGCGCGCCTTTATCAATAGCCAGATGGTGTCTTAAAGGGAGTGTTGGTGCCAATACTTATGTATGGTAGTGAAAGTTGGGTATGGCAGAAGAATCACAAAAGTAAAATAAATGCGGTAGAGATGAGAGCGTTGAGAAGCATGAGTGGATTAAAACTGAGTGACAGAGTAAGAAATAGTGTGATAAAAGAACGTTGTGGTATAAAAGAAGATGTAGTGACTAAAATTGAGAAAGGTGTGCTTAGATGGTTTGGGCATGTAGAGAGAATGAATGAAAGGAGACTGACAAAAAGGATTTATGAGTCAAGAATAAATGCGAAAGTTGGAAGGGGAAGACCAAGGCGAATATTCCTGGTTCAAATCCAGGACAATTTAAAAAACGGCCAGGTCAAGAGTACTCTAAACCTACGAACTTGTATGAAAGGTTTAATGAGAATGAATGAAGCGAAGGAGATATGCAAGGATCGTGGCAAGTGGAAGGATGTTGTCCTATGGGAATGACGCGTCATGCTATGTATGTATGTATGTTTAAATGTACTAGATTCAGTTTTCAAAGTATTCGGTGATTTATGTCCAGGTTTTTTATTGTTTCTCCTTTTACCTGAAAGCAGTAAACGAATGGTCGTTATGGCCGATGAATATCGATAAAGTTTCGTTGTTTTAAGCGATTTCTGGCTATATCCAATGTAGTTATGGACGGTATGTTTAGTTATTAGTTTTTATAGTATAAATTCGGCAGGGAATTGCGATTCGGTTGTTATACACGATGTGTTGTTATAAATGGTGGCTTTTAGATTTATTACTTTCCTACAATCGATCACACTTTTCGTAACGCTCTCGTCATGCCTTCACCAGCTTACCTCCCAAGAAGCGTGTGTACAGAAGTTTTACTTCAAAAGAAGTATGTGTGTATCAGTTTCTTTGCACGTTTGGAGGAAGTGAAGTCTTAAATTGTACAGAATGATTTCATTTTCATTTAATTTTGTATACGATAAAAGACAGTACGGAAAACGAGCATCTCTACTGGATCGTAAAACTGGATAGGATTTGAACCAGGATCTAAATTTGACAAAGTTAGATCGTTGCGCTATTGGCACTCTTACGTTAAAGGGGTAACTTTGTGTTGACGATAAATAAATTCCCAAAGTTTTCAAGTAGACATAAAGGATACCAGATAGGTATGCTTTCTCCGCTCTCCTCGTATAACGTTACAAAGTTGAAATTCCTTAACTATTTCGGCTGGTACTCGGGTTTCCATGATGTTAGATCATTTTTCAGGACAAAACAATAATATGAATGTCGTTTATTTAATTGTCTACGTTGTGTCAACATATTTAAGGTTGGAGCCTTCCTTTAATGTAGGAATACACACTCCCACACACAAGAAGTTAGTCTTCTGCCACAGAGCTGATATCTTCCCCAATTAAAAATAAAGAAATTATTTGTGCGAGTGTGTATTTCTGTTTGTGTATACGCTGTGTGTTCAAAAAGTATCGCGAATTTTGTGTTTTTTCAAAAATTATTTATTTATTCATGAATATCTATTTTGTCCCCTTCAAAGTATTCCCCATGAGATATTATACACTTGTGCCAACGGTTTTTCCAATCTTCGAAGCACTTCAAAAAATCATTTTTTTTTATCTTGTTCAGCTCCTCCTTCGATGCCGTCTTTATCTCGTCAAGAGAAGAGTAACGTCGTCCTTTCATGGGCCTCTTCAGTTTAGGGAACAAGAAAAAGTCACAGGGGGCCAGATCTGGGGAATACGGTGGCTGCGGCATCATTAGTGTGTTGTTTTTGGCCAAAAAGTCGCGCACAAGCAACGATGTGTGAGCAGGGGCGTTATCGTGGTGCAAAAGCCAATTTTTGTTCTTCCACAAATCCGGGCGTTTCTGGCGGATTGCTTCGCGCAAATTGCGCATAACTTGCAGGTAATATTCCTTATTGACCGTTCTTCCCTGTGGCAAGAACTCATGATGCACCACGCCCCTGCAATCAAAGAAAACTGTCAGCAAAACTTTCACATTCGATCGAACTTGGCGCGCTTTTTTCGGTCTTGGTTCGTGCGGCAGCTTCCATTGAGATGATTGAGCTTTGGTTTCCACGTCATAACCATAAACCCACGATTCGTCACCAGTTATGACCCTCTGGAGCAAATTTGGGTCGTCGCGGACAGAGTTTAACATCTCATTAGCAATGTTCATGCGATGCTGTTTTTGGTCACAATTGAGCAATTTTGGTACGAATTTCGCGGCGACCCGTCTCATGCCCAAATCATTGATAAAAATCGAATGGCACGAGCCAATCGATATGTTTAGGTCCTCAGCAACTTCTCTAACGGTGATTCGACGATTGGCCAATACCATTTTCTCCACTTCATTAATTTTTTCGTCTGTTGTTGAAGTGCTCGGGCGTCCGGCACGCTCTTCGTCGTTCACATCTTCTCGGCCTTCTGAGAACATTTTGTACCACCGATAAACGTTGCTTCGGTCCAAGGTAGCTTCTCCGTATGCCACAGTCAACATTCGGAATGCATCCGCGCACTTAATTTCGTTTTTCACACAAAATTTGATACAGGTTCTTTGATCCATTTTTGATATTTTTGGTAAAAATCGAAGACGATCCAAAACACGTGCAAGCAAAGCAGCTGTCAACAATTAAATGATCATTCAAAATGGCCGAGCTTGTCGGCATAAGTGAGAGACATGAGTACCAACATAACGCCACAAAAAATTCAAAATTCGCGATACTTTTTGAACACACCTCGTACGTGACTCTGTGAGTGTGTCTGCGTGGATAATCCTCCTTATGCGTGTGCGTGTGTCAGTGCCTGTTTAGCCGTTTTAGTTAAAGCACCTCCTCCATTTCAATGTGAGGGTTTTTGGTATTTTAAAAATACTTCATACAAAATTTTTACGGCTTCACTGCCGCAATGGTGTACTTGCTTTTTTAGCCGAAGTCCTCGGATCGGAGAGCATTATGGAGGTGTCTGTGTAATATTAGTTAAGGTGGTGCATTCACTTATTTTTGACTGGTTGCATCAATTGGTGCGGAAACTAGTTTCTTGTCTTGAGTGTGGGTAATTGGAGTGTTAGTCGTTGACGAATATTGGAAGAGAATATAGCTCTTGGAAGTTTTTCATTGATATAAATTCGGCCGTCCCGTTATACCAAAAAAGCACAATTATTCTTTTTGTACAACAACTGAGTACATTAGTTTACTCCATATCCCCACAGGATAAGGTGGCATCGCGGAGAATGGTTATTGGATTATACACGCTAAAAAAATATATTTTTGTGATATAAGTGAAATAAAAAATAAATCCTAGAACTTCAAAAACCTTGGCAACCCTAACAAAGGGTTTTAAGGAGGTTGAGGATGTTGGAAATAGCATTTTTTACCTGTTACTGTAACACCATTTACAAAATATTACTTTGTACGAAATAATCTCAATTATATTTAAATTTTAACTTAGCAACCCTGAGACTTTTCGTCCTCATATTCTACAGTGGAAGTACACAAAAATCCTTTCTGTATTTCTAATATTCGGGTTTGAGTTCCAGATCAGGTCGTTTTAGCAGCGTCAAAAAAAGTAATTTGCACTTTTTTGTATAAATGTCCACTAAAATACTTGTAGTATAAAAGAAGATGTAGTGACTAAAATTGAGAAAGGTATGTTTAGATAGTTTGTACACGTAGAGAGAATGAATGAAAGGAGAATGACAAAAAGAATTTATGAGTCAAGAGTAAATGGGGAAGTTGGAAGGGGAAGACCAAAGCGAACGTTCATGGACCAAATCCAGGACGTTTTAACATGTGTGAAAGGTTTAATGAGAATGAAAGAAGCAAAGGAGGTATGCAAGGATCGTGGCAAGTGGAAGGACGTGGTCTCTGCCTATCCCCATGGGAATGAAGCGGGATGCGTGTATGTAAAAACCCCCACATTTAGAGGCGAAGCATGTCCAATTGGGATCCGATTGGAAATTGCATTCGTGAGAGCGTTGTAGATGGCTTTCACTGAAGAGTATTTAAAGCGCGATGTTCTTCAGTGAGAGATTTTTGCGAGAGTGGCCTACTTCTACCAGATCATAGCCTTGCTAAAAGAGTGCCTTCAGCGAGAGAAGGAGAATGCAGTGATCGCTTTGTCTCATCGTCAAAGGAAGCAGAATGCCAAATTTGATCCTCTGGTTTCTCCCTCGTTGAGTTCACACTCCTGACCCATTGGGCAAGGTTAGTGGGGAAAGGTCTTTACATCGCTATCGTTAAAGTCCCTCTGTTATGTTATTTTAATATACAGCTGGTAATTACATTAAAAGGCTCAAAGTTATCAGGGTTTTCTTCACGCTCTATTGTGAGAAGAATCTGTTGTAGACCACTAACCTCACCCACTTATTAGTGACACCATTGGCTATGTAATTCACTAAGTACGGAGTTCCCTAGCAAAATATACTCTGAAGCACATTACGCAGTACGTGTTCACTGAATCGATGGCAAACAATCGATTTCGGAGCTAAATCTAAACTTAATAGTTACAGGGACTTCCGCCCGTAGCGAGGAAAGGTGATGTATATTATTGACAATAACTGAACGGCACGTACCTCCCATGTCGACGAACAGGAAAACCATAGAGTCGCAAATGAAATACATAATGTTAGTAGTAATTTACGAGTTCCAGATTACACTCTAATGTGAATATAATACGAGGTGTGTTCAAAAAGTATCGCGAATTAAGTGTTTTTTCAAAAATTATTTATTTATTCTTGAATATCTATTTTGTCCCCTTCAAAGTAATCCCCATGAGATATTATACACTTGTGCCAACGGTTTGTCCAATCTTCGAAGTACTTCAAAAAATCATTTTTTTTAACTTGTTCAGCTCCTCCTTCGATGCCGTCTTTATCTCGTCAAGAGAAGAGTAACGTCGTCCTTTCATGGGCCTCTTCAGTTTAGGGAACAAGAAAAAGTGACAGGGGGCCAGATCTGGGGAATACGGTGGCTGCGGCATCATTAGTGTGTTGTTTTTGGCCAAAAAGTCGCGCACAAGCAACGCTGTGTGAGCAGGGGCGTTATCGTGGTGCAAAAGCCAATTTTTGTTCTTCCACAAATCCTCGTATAGTTAAGGTATGATCCGTTGAATGTTAAAATCAGTGCAGCTGTTTTAATATTTTTTGGAACAAACAGAAGGATTTTAAGATCTTGAAGTGAAACTTCCTACGGTAGGGAAAGTTTTGCGTTATGTATAATAACGAGGTAGATTAAACTAATGTGCTTTAGAATTGCATATCAGAAAAAGATAGTTTAGAATCCCCGATACTATTTATTTGCCTCTAAAAGATATATGAAGCATTTCTATGTGTTATTTACAGGGCTATTTTATACAATACAATAGTATTTCTTGCCCAATGAAATATATCACATATAGTATATTTCATCTCGATCAAAACTGCTTTTAGCAGCATTTTATTAAAATGTATATTTTAGGAGATAGATAGATATATTTACAGATATGTCTGGCGCCATACTAACCCTATAGTTACAGTATCATGGACAGCGGCAACACTCCTGGCAGGCGATCCCCCATGGGAGCTACGGGCGGAAGTTCTTACAGCCGCCTATCAGTGCAGAGCGGCTGGAAGAACTAGGGGTGAGGTACCTGATAGTGGCGAGGCTCAGTCATGGGCCCACTCGGATAACGCCTTAATCGAACGGTGGAAGGACGATCTCGGATCCCCAAATGCGGGTGTAGCCATTGTGGAGGCGATCCGTCCCTTCCTGGAGAAATGGTTAGCCAGAGGGCACGGATCGCTCTCTTACAGACTGGTGCAGGTGTTAACCGGACACGGTTGTTTTGGTAAATACCTGCATCAGGTTGTCGGCTGTGAGGAATCGGCCGCCTGCCACGAGTGTGGTGCTGCCACAGACTCGGCGCATCACACAATGGCAGAGTGTTCCGCATGGGGACCTCAGCGACACGTCTTGGTGTCGCTGATTGGAGGGAACCTCTCGTTGGTGAGCATAGTTGGCGCAATGCTTGCTAACGAGACGGGCTGGAGGGCAGTCGCTACCTTCTGTGAATCCGTAATGTCGCTGAAGGAGGCTTCGGAGAGAGCGAAACAAAATGTCATCGGCTCTCCACCTACCCGACGGAGGACGCGGAGAAGCAGGATGCGTAGATTTGCGTATCTCCTTCCCCCTTCATAAGCTATTGATATGAGACGGCTACATCCGGGGTACCAGAGAGGATTGTGTACTCGTACCTCTGGTTCTCTACTCAGGGATGTCGAGGGTTCCGCTGGGTTTTAGTGGGTATTCTGATCTTTCAGTGAGTCCCACACTCCCTACCCGGGGTGCGTAAATGCATTTCCAAGCGACAAAAAAAAAAAATACTAACCCTATAGTGCTGAGGTAATTTTCGCATATGTTGCATAAATTGCTGAAGGGTTTTTGAATGAAGTGCCTTATTTTGAGTGTGCACAGAATCTTAATTATTTTCCTCAAATGTAGATGGACTTTCGTAATTCTTTCTATTCTGTATAAAGGAACTACTCACTTTATGTCCATTCATAGAGCGACGATATATCGACGGTACGCACTCTAAGGATTAAGACCCATATTTAAGTGTAGGCAGAGGTATGTTAGACTATAAATAATTAGGTGGCAATAGTAAAGTAAGTAAGTAGCAGCCCACTAACGTCCCACTGCTGGGCACAGGCCTCCTTGCTCATATGAGAGAGGGTTTTTAGTGCATAGACCTACCACGCTGCTCCACTGCGTATTGGCAGGCTTAGTACACAAGTGTACTCTCTATTCCTTCACTCTCATATTCCGACGTGAAGGAAATCTCGAGATCAGGCGCAGGACCGACGGCTTAACGTGCTCTCCGAGGCACGGGGGTGGATCACACCGCCAACTTCCCAACTTCGGGCAAATATTTGAGAGAATCTTAATAGAAAACTCAATATCGATTTCGAACTGGCCCGACACGGGACTCGAAGCCAGGACCTCATGTCTGCAGTCGAACATGCTAACCACTAGACCAATGAGGCAGTCATATAGTGGTAATAGTGATAGCTCTTAATTATTATGAATTATTGAGTAATATAGTACCAAGTTTTGGCGGTTTGATCCACCCCCGTGCCTCAGAGAGCACGTTAAGCCGTCGGTCCTGCGCCTGATCTCTCTCCGGTCGTGTCGGATTCCCGTCACATCGGACTATGAGAGTAAAGGAATAGAGAGTACACTTGTTGTGTACTATGCCTGCCAATCCGCAGTAGAGCAGCGTGGTGGGTCTATGCTCTAAAAACCCTCGCTCCTTGGAGTGAGGAGGCCTGTGCCCAGCAGTGGGACGTTAAAGGGCTGCTACTTACTTACTTACGTAGTAGCAACACTTAATAATACTAAAAACATTGCGTAATGTTACGATTATATACGAGGTAACTTTAACGAACAGAACAATTGCGTTAACAGAGTGTTGCTTTATGTTGTGGTTGTTTTAGGTGGAATAGTGCTATATTGTATAAATTCAAATAGTGAAGTAATTTTTAGTATAGTACAAGTTATGCATATTTAAATAGTTAAGATAATAAAAGTTAATTGTTTTAAACTTAAATTTTTGTGGTTTATTAACATATTGACTATTTGAACGGGTACATATCACGATGGCGATTTTTTATTAAAATAAAACGATAAAAATTAAAAAATCGCCATCGTGATATGTACCCGTTCAAATAGTCAATATGATAATAAAAGTTGTTAGTTAATGTGAGTTGGTGTTTTTTATAATATGTAGTGGGTCAGCTAGTAAACGAATGGATTCATATAAGTAATGGGGTATATTATCTAACCTATCCTACTAACTATTTTAGTATTGGCCTTATTTATTTATTTATATTTCTTTTCAATTTAGGCTGCAAAGCAGCACTTATGAACGTCAAACTTTTACACACCCATTATTATATATATTAGTATGTAGGAATATTTGTATGTATGTCTATATTAGGGAACACCACCTACCCTATTTACTTCATATAATCTCCCTAACCCTAAGGTTGCCTGGAAGAAATCGCTAATAAGCGATAAGGTCGCCTAATTTGTACTATTTATTAAGTTTGTTTCTGTGTTACTTGTCTCATGTTTTTGGTGTACAATAAAGAGTTTTCTATCTATCTATCTATTATAAATTCTATCCATATACACAAGAAACCGTTGCAATTATTATTACTATAATATGCCACCATCAGCTAAGTCCAGATCCGTTTGTCATTAACAAGGTCACCTATACTATAGTAGGCCTTCTGTATAAGGATTTTTTTATAACCATGCTAAATTAATGCTTAATTAAATGATGCACTTATTATTATTTTTAAGTATTATATGTAGAAGTCATTAAGCTGGTCGGTAGGGGGTGTGTTCAGTCTTCTTCTACTTATTTTAATCATTTTTGTGGCTGGCAATAGATTGCTACCATTCGACTACCAATCAGACCGCCCTGTTGTGCCGGATTGGCTGGCGACAGTCGCGCCACTGTCACGACTGTCTTAACTGACAGGCAGAAACGCTTAGTCAGAATTCTTTGGAGTTGAAGTCAAAACGCTGTGCGTTACGCAGCTAACTGATTTTATACCACTTCTGTGCCGTACACCTATTGAGAATTTTCGTGGTGCCAAAGACGTTTGCGAAATCAGAAACGCAACGGGAAGCTGGACGTTCCAGAGTATCGGTGAGTGGCTTGGTTTTTTTAGCTGCAGGCTTTGTGTAACTTATGATAAACTGAACACATGTTTTGAACCATCATTTTCAATCCTTTGTATATCCCACACTAATCTTGTTTTACGGCGGCATCTGGACTAGGAATCTGAAAATCAGTGCAACATGGTGTGAAGATTGTGTAACATGAATGCTGAGCTGGATCCATTTTTAACCCACTTCAAAAAAAGGTTTGTTACCTCATATCTCCCGACTGGGTGGACCAATCTTGATGATTTTTTTTTAAATGAATGGTGGTGCTCGTCATAGGGTCCCATTTAAATCCAGTTCTGATGATGGCATCCATGAGAAAACCGGATAAGTGTTAAATTTGCATTAAGCATGTGCGCGACAAATGGACGAACAACTCCAGATCACGCCAACCAATTTCGATGATTCTTTTTTTATTGGAAAGGATATACTTCAAGGGTTGTTTTTGAAAGTGACGGAACTCTTCAATTCTTAGGAGCAAATGAACGATACTCGGCAGAATCTTCTATAGGCTAACCAGATATTTGAGTTGCCTACCGTAACTTTGGTATGGTCAAGTGCTAGTCGTAGTTAAATATGAAGATCAATGGATCTCCTCAACGGCTTACAGTAAGGGTGCGGTTTAAGGCAGAAAATATAAGTGTCTGTAATCAAATAGCAATGAGCTTACGTTTGTTACTGCATTGTAACACGCAATCACTAAAAATCAAAAAATAAATATAAATTTTGACAAAAAAAGACCCGCCTCCAAAACAGACTTACCAATATATTAAAATGCTCTAAAAAGTAAGAAATAATTGCGTATTCTTTTATAGTGTTCTTCGTATTCTTGTTAAAATTTATCTAGACTATGCCACACATTGCAGGGTATTGTAAAACGTACAAGAATATATTGTGTTGTGTGTCATAATGTATAAAGAAAGATATTTTCTTTCTTCTTATGTCCTCTATTTGACCTGTCCATTCATTTCTTTGTTTCACATCGAGCCACGCGCCGGACACCAATACGCCAATAAAATGGACATTAGGCGTACCGATGTACAGTGCACAAAACCGGCACAAAACAAGCCTTATATCTTCATACATAAATACCAAAATTTGACTGACATGTCGCCCAGCGTATTCGTAACTCCATTATACGTAAACAAATGCATCATCAGGTAGAAATGGCTTTACGTTATAGTTGGAAAGGTAGCTGTTAAATTTAAGAGCATATGACTACACTTTATTTATTATTGACAAGTGTTTGACATTATTCTATTCTTTTATATTTAAAGAGAATAATATCATTATTTTATCACTGAATATTAAGTAATGATAAAGTATAAGATAGTAAAGCGACTAATACTAGCTGTTCACGCCGTCCGTGACCCTAGCATGGACTCGACCCTGAACTCGGGCCCATGGGAATCCAGGTCGATTCGGTCTCCGAGAGGGCGGGAGGAGAATCTTAAGGAAAAGGTTCCACAGGGGTCGAATAGATATGAATGAATTGTACACCTACCTGGTCTCCCGGCGTCGATTTCCTCGACGTTGACGAGCCCCGGCAGATGAATGATCACGTGGTTGTGTAATTGTATGTGTGTGTTTGTGGAATGTGTCTTTGACAAGGCGTCGTGGAAGGCCATTGTAGGCGACGCCGGTCTTCTATTCCACTCAAAAGACACTCAGGGAAGTCCAATTGCGGTCACCGCGTGGGCAAAATAACCTAGCCGCGCTATAACCTGCCACCTTTCACTAGAGGGCTACGATATGGGCCTACAAAACGCGACGAACTACTTCCTTAGCTCCACAAAACTATTTAACGCGTGGAATTACCGCACTTTCCCGACAAAATCATACAAAATCACGAAGCGGGCTTATTTTGCACCATAAGTCTTGGTTGGTTGACAACTCGATCTCTGTGCTACAGACTACAGATAATCTATGGACTATATTGGTCTATGCTCATAGAGCAGCGTAGAGGCACCCTCGCGTGTCGTATACGCACGCCTCCCGATAGCCAGTGCATTAGTACGTCGTAAAGCTTGCAGATGGCGCGAGTACGCTCCCTCCGAGGTACCAATGGTTGGCGCCAGATTGCGCGAACACTAGCTGTTCCTCGCGATTTTGTCCGCGTTGTTCCTAATACCTTTTTATCTAAAAGTAGTGCAACCGTTAATGAAAAATGCTTTTGAAGTGAAACTTATTTAGGCGCATGAGAGTAAAATTGAGGGATGAATCGCGTGAAATTCGTTTGAAGGTTAGATAGTTTTAATATTTAAAAATAACATGTGACATTTTCATTTGCCACTCCTCTTTTAAAAAACAACAACATTAATAATTTATATTATTGACGAAAAACATGTGGCATTTCTATTTAGAATTCGTCATTTGAGATTTCAATAAATTATTTGTTTATGACAATTAAATTTCTTAAATTCCTAACATATCTTCCTTTTTCCCTTCTTCTAAATCTCGGAATTCTAAAGTTTTACTTTTGTACAAAAAATTGTTTTCCAAAGAAGTCTCATTTCTGACATGTGTACTTTGTACAAATGCCCTTTTTTTGGTGTCATTGAGTGTAACTGTATAAGTTTCTATAACAAACTGTCAGAATGTCAATTTATGAAATAAATTCCTTTATTAAAAGAATATTAATTGAAAAATTATGCCTACAGTGCAGCAACATAAGTTTATGCTGGAAATACATTTCTTTCATGAGTGAGGATGCTCGTGTCCACCAGTGGGATATTTATGGGCTGCTATTTAACTTATCTATTACTGTATAATTTAAAAGATTACTTAGACGATTAAAAAGCGTGGTAGTGATTAAATTATTTTATTGTGGGCTCAAAACAGGATGAGAAAGTACCCTCGTAACTTTAGACTGTAAGTCGTTCTTTTATTGCTGTCAGGTTAGCGCTTGACTGTGATCACACCTGATGGTAAACTCTAAGATGGAAGTGCATTAATTAAAGCTGTGAATTTGTGGAATGATCTTCCACGATTGATTAGACAATCTGAATCCTTGACTATCTTCAAGAGACGTTTGAAAGAATTTTATCTTAGTAGTGCACAATAATTACGTTTGTATATTTAGATGTGTATGTATGTCTATTAAATCATATATGTATGTATGTATTTATGTAGTCTGTATAATTATTTGAATATATGTGTAT
>JACTOM010000916.1:1767699-1787882 GCA_015832385.1 Elymnias hypermnestra | reverse complement strand
AATCCGACACGACAGGAGAAAGATCAGGCGCAGGACCGACGGCTAAGAAAGAATGTTAATACTCGCCGCGATAGGAGGATGGAAAACACCGTCAACTTCCCAACTTCGGGTAAATACTGAGAAAATCTTAATAGAAAACTCAATATTGATTTTTGAATTGGCCCGACCCGGGACCTCATGTCTGTAGTCGAACATGCTAACCACTAGACCAATGAGGCAATTTACAATATCATATTAGTTTAATATATTTCAATTCAAATTAGAGCAGTTCGTTCACTCTTGCAACTTATAATACGATTTTTCTATCAACTTTCTATTAACAAAGACTTTGAATTTATTAATCGACATTTCTATTGCGACGTTACTGTGAGAATTGATGTTTCTTTAAACTTATCTATTATAGAAACAGGAGATCCTAATTGATATGTGGCCCGTATTTTTCCTTTTTGTAAAATAAATATAGTTTTAATGTCCGCTGCTTTCCTCCATAAGAGGATGCCGTAAGACATATTTCTCTAATTTGAATTGAAATATATTAAACTAACATGATATTGTAATGATAACAAAAAAACAGAATACCCGACTGAGTTTGTTGTGGGCTCTTCTCGGATCGGCGCGCGAAGGAACCCTCGTACCTTTAGATTTTAAGTCGTTCTGGAGTATCATCATCAGACGTACATTAGAATTAGAGTGTGGAAAAGAAAATTCAAATTCAAAAGTGCTGTAATATGCTTACTTGAATAAAGATATTTTGATTTGATATGAAAATAAGCGAAATACACCATTTTGGCAGTTTCAACATCAGTATCTAACTTTTCTAACAGCAGATGCAGCTTATCTATTAAAATCTTCTTTAAGGGTGAGTAAAACACCATATGCTTAACTGGCGCATTTCTGCCTGGTATTCCGAATAAATCCGACCGAGGATTCAAGGGGTTGCGAGAATATCTTCTAGTACCCCGCTTCTAAGTAAACTGCCTCATTGGTCTAGTGGTTAGCATGTTCGACTATAGCCATGAGGTCCTGGGTTCGAGTCCCGGGTCGGGCCAATTCGAAATAGATATTGAGTTTTCTATTAAGATTTTCTCAATATTTGCCCGAAGTTGGGAAGTTGGCGGTGTGATCCACCCCCGTGCCTCGGAGAGCACGTTAAGCCGTCGGTCCTGCGCCTGATCTCTCTCCGGTCTTGTCGGATTGCCGTCACGTCGGACTATATGAGAGTGAAGGAATAGAGAGCAGCGTGGTGGGTCTATGCTCTAAAAACCCTCTCTCGTATGAGTGAGGAGGCCTGTGCCCAGCAGTGGGACGTTAATGGGCTGCTACTTACTTTTACTTTACTTACCCCGCTTCCTTTGATGATGTAAGCGAGCATGTCAATGTTGATGTCTAAGCACGCTAACCTAATTAGATGAATTTTAGCTTTCTGCTTGATTATATGTCTTTGCTGGTAGGTTGCCAACTAGCAATGAACGAAGCCTTCCACCGGTCTAAATGTGATCAATATGTGACCATAATTAATTTAAATTATAAGTTTTCGTATTAATTAGGTTCTATTCTGAGAACTACGCGCTGTATGCTGAAGTGGAAGGAAAGCCATTGACAGCAGCTCGCGTAGGAGCTGATAGATACCAGGTGTCTTGGACAGAAGAGCCATCTAAAGCACACTCTGGTGTCCATGAGATCCGTATCATGGATGAGGAGGGCTGGGCCTCATTACGTAGGGCTCGTCGCTCTGATCCGGCCGCTTCAGTCGCTCCCCTACTGGCTATCCAATTACAGCACCCAGGAAGTTATTCCGGTCCGTGGGTGAACTCTGAAGTCCTCGCTACAGCCCTCTCCATCATCGTTGCGTGCACAGCTCTCAGGAACAACAGCAAAATACAATAATGTTTTTTATTGAGTTAATGTATTTTGAATTCAAACTTCTTTAGCTGCATGAGGGTAAACATTTTACAGATAAACCCGTCACTAGCATCACGAGTATGTGCAGCGTTTTTATGCTAATACGTTTGAAAGGTTAGGTTTTAATTCGTGGCATTTTATTTTACCACTCGTCATTTAATCTGTTTTCTAAATTTTATATTCAAAATGAAAGTTTTATTATAAACTCGTGGCATTTTTATATCCAATAATATTTTAATGACAATTAAATTCATTAAATTCCTAAAATATCGCCCTTTTCCCTCACTCTAAATCTCGAAAATCTAAAGTTTTACATTTGTATAAATAAAGATGGGACTTCTGACATGTTTACTTTGTAATCACGCACTTACTTTTGATTTTTTGACCGACTTCAAAAAAAAGGAGGAGGTTATCAATTCGTCTGTATTTTTTTTNATTGGAAAGGATATACTTCAAGGGTTGTTTTGTGATAGTTTGGTTAGGTTCTGATGATGGAGTCAATGACAAAGGGGTGGAACTCTTCAATTCTTAGGAGCAAATGAACGATACTCGGCAGAATCTTCTAAAGGCTATCCAGATATTTGAATTGCCTACGGTAACTTCGTTATGGTCAAGTGCTAGTCGAAGTTAAATATGAAGATCGATGGATCTCAACGGCTTACAGTAAGGGTGCGGTTAATGGCAGAAAATATAAATGTCTGTAATCAAATAGCCATGAGCTTACGTTTGTTGCTGCATTGCAACACGTTTTTAGGTGTACACATATTGAGACAAATTTATTAGTCTACTTCGTATTCTTATATTAGGATCGGTGTCAGCCGAGGTGCCTACATATATAGCTATCGGTGGGAGAGACGTGGGAGCTGCCAAGTGGACACCCGGGAACATCCACCTTGGTTGACGCCGACTCCGGATATAAGATTACGAAGAATACGCAATTATTTCTTACTTTTTAGAGCATATTAATATATTTGTAAGATTGTTTTGAAGGCCGTTCTTATTTTGTTAAAATTTATATTTATTTTAATGGATATTTTGATACAAATATTATCACTGTGCACTCCCTCTTTATATAAAATATAAGTCTGGGATATTACACATATATATATGTCGGAGAATAATAGAGCAACGGAGAAGCATAAAGCACAGGGGTGTAGGGTTCTCCGCCGACATCGTCATTAATTGGATCCATTATTTAATTTCTTATTCTGTGGGCGTTCATGGGTATTGTTGGTGCAATCAAACACTGTATTAATTAACTCGATTTATAATGTTCAATCACTTAATACGCTAGGAACGCGACAGTTTCAACAGTTGACTGTTCCGATCGAGCGCTACTCGACAACTGCCAAGTGACTCCCGCCGGAATGACACCATTGTCTCTGTCCACGCCGATAGATGGTGCCAGCGTTCGACAGAAATCTGCCCTTCGACATATATATGTATGTATATATATATGTCGGAGCACAAGAGCCTGTGGAACGCTGGCGCCATCTTTGTGTCGGCGTGGGGGCAGAGTTAATAAATGGCAGTCCAGCCCGTCTCTCGGCAGTTCTCGAGCGGCGGTCGGCCGGAGTGGTCGACTATTGAAACTGTCGCGTTCCTAGCTATTAGTGTTAATGAGTTTGTGTAAATTGATATCGGGAACATTAAGTGATTGAACATTATAATCCGAGTTAATTAATAAAGTGTTTGATTGCACCAACATTACTTACGAACGCCCACAGAATAAGAAATTAAATAATGGATCCAATTAATAACGATGTCGGCGGAGAACCNNNNTATTTATTTATTTATGTGTATGTATGTATTTATTATATGTATGTAAGTATTTGTATTATTATAAATATCTTTATGTAGATAATATATGTATGTCTATTTCTATAGTAACACCGCCTACCTTCTCTCTCTTTTCTTTGACTGTCTCCCTAACCGCAAGGGTTGTCTGGAAGAGATCGCTATGTAGCGATAAGACCGCCCAATTGCACACTAAATTTAGTTAATTTTAAGTTGTTGTATTTTTCTTTTGTCCTATTTCTGTGGTGTTCAATAAAGTATACATCTATCTATCTATCTATCTACTCCTCCGTAAGCGTAATTTTCTTAAAAATCGGTATAAAGATATAAAAATATAGATTTATTAACAGTCGCAGTACATTGACGCAAGTTTTGACTTTAATTTTAACAAGAAGGATGTATGGTTTCCGTAGTGTAGCGGTTATCACGTGTGCTTCACACGCACAAGGTCCCCGGTTCGATCCCGGGCGGAAACATAGCTTTTTATTCATAAATAAATTGATGTTTTATTGGAATTTGTTTCACATGTTTTTTTTTTTCACTTTATTGACATATCTTTTGGGGACATTTTAGAATGCATAATTTTTACTGTACTTCGATCAGGTCGCTTCTCCAATTACAAAACTTCTACACTGCCATTTTGACGCATGAATTTGGCTAAACATGGTGTCATTAATAGGATTAGTTCTTTACTAAACAAATTGTGACAACTTTTCTGGTTCTGCGGCCTCATTTAGATATTACCCCTTTTCCTTCTCTATATCCTTTCATTAACATTCATTGTGGCTTGCGTGGAATTCTTGCCATTCTTATTTAAAAATGTCAAAATATAGCAAATTTCAAAAAAATATTCTACAAAATCACAGCTTAAAAGCAATCAAGTAAAAATATAATTTAAGTTGGGAAATACCAAATAAGATGCTTTAATTTAGTTTAATCATCATTGTTCACAGAGATTTCTTCTATACTCTCTGTTTAATTTACCAAAGCTCTCTCGAAAATAACTCTACCTTCTTTGTACCTTTGTACCAAGTTTATTTCCACAATTCTTACATGAGACATCTCGCACCATATTCCTTCCAGTCAACATTACTCTGTCCTGGACTTCAGAGTACACTAAATCAAATACTGTGTGGAACAGAAAGACGCGAACTGTAGCTCCAGTAAATCTAGTTGTGAGCTATTCGAAGGACTTAGGAGTTGCTGATGCGATAAGAAACATGTGTTCAGTTTACCTTCAGTCACAAAGCCTGCAGCTAACAAAAACCAAGCCACTCACCGATACTCTGGAACGTCCAGCTTCCCGTTGGTTTTCTAATGTCGCGAACGTCACAGAAAGATGAGGGATACGGCACAAAAGTAAAAAAGTAAGTAGCAGCCCATTAATGTCCCACTGCTGGGCACAGGCCTCCTCACTCCGAGGAGCGAGGGTTTTTAAAGCAGAGACTCACCACGCTGCTCCACTGCGGATTGGCAGGCATAGTACATAAGTGCACTCTCTATTCCTTCACTCTCATAGTCTGATGTGACGGAAATCCGACACGACCAGAGAGAGATCAGGCGCAGGACCGACGGCTTAACGAGCTCTCCGAGGCACGGGAATATTGAGAAACTTAATAGAAAACTCAATATCGATGTTTGAATTGACCCGACCCGGGACTCGAACCCAGGACCTCATGTCTGTTGTCGAATATGCTAACTACTAGACCAATGAGGCAGTTAGTTAAGACAGTCGCGCGACTGTCGCTAGCCAATCAGGAGCAACCGGACGCCCCGATTGGTAGTCGAATGGTAGCAAGGTGTTGCCAGCCACAAACATTATGCAACTAAGTAGAGGATGACTAAACACTAGTTAGTCGTCGTCGTCGCTTCAAACGATGGACGTCCACTGCTGGACATAGGTCTCACGAAATGATGCCCACAAGGCCCGATCTTATGCCGCCTGGCTCCAGCGGCTACCGGCGACCCTCCTTATATCGTCGGTCCACCTTGTGGGGGGTCTTCCTACACTGGGTCGTCCGGTGCGGGGTCCCCATTTCAGCACCTTCCGACCCCAACGTCTATCGGTTCGTCGGACTATGTGCCCCGCCCATTGCCACTTCAGGTTCGCGCTTCGTAGGGCTATGTCGGTGACTTTGGTTCTGCTACGGATCTCCTCATTTCTGATTTGATCGCGTAGAGTACTAGTAGTAGACTAGTTAGTACTACATCGCAAGCAGTACATGAGAATAAACGAATGCCTTCAATATGATTTCTGAAAGTAAGCTAAAATTTGTCTCAGTATGTGTACACCTAAAAACGTATTGCCCCGGGTACCACCGCTTTATACATAATACACCTTATAAATATCGCAATGCAGCAACAAACGTAAGCTCATTGCTATTTGGTTACAGACACTTATATTTTCTGCCTTAAACCGCACCCTTACTGTAAGCGGTTGAGGAGATCCATTGATCATCATATTTAACTACGACTAGCACTTGACCATACGGAAGTTACGGTAGGCGACACAAATATCTGGATAGCTTATAGAAGACTGCCGAGTATCGTTAATTTGCTCCTAAGAATTGAAGAGTTCCGTCACTTTGTCATGGATTCCATCATCAGAACCTAACGAAGCTATCACAAAGCAACCCTTGAAGTATTTCAGATAAGAATATTTTTCCCATTTTTCGTTGGTTTCAATAGAATTCACATGTTTGATGATTTATTTAGAAATATTTACTCGTTCAAGCATTCATTATTTTCACTCATTTTTCAACAGCTGTATCTTTTTTCATCTTCAACGAATTTAATTTTTTTTTTGGTTAATGAAGTTTAAAATGTCAACTTTCCGACTCCAGATGACGACTCAAATGACATACGACGAAATACGAAGTTATTTTTTCGATTACCTATTTATATTGATAACTAACAGAGCCGACAGACAGACAGACAAACATCTGTCAAAAAGATTTGGAATGTGGCGGATTTCAGTTTTACGAATGATTATCGAAATAACAGCAGTATTAATGATCTAAAGCCAATTTTGTGACTATTCAATTGATCTTGAACATTGCTTAGACAACAGTGAGTACTTGTAATTTATTATGAACTTTATTGAATAGCAATAAAGGTCAAATTGACTCTAGTTAGAAAACGTTTGTATGGGAAACAGAAAAGGGCTGTTTTTAGGGTTTTCTCTGCAATTATTCGGACTTTTCTCGCCGTAAAAACCATCCTTGGACTTCAACGAACATTTTAACAAAAGAATTAGCAAGATTGACCCAGGCGTTGTTGAGTTATGCGCTTAGCAACACATTTTGCCATTCGCTTTTATATTATAGATAACTATCACTTACTGACTGTGGTACAATTGAATTGTAGTATTCCATAGTTGCTACTGTCACATCACAGAACTTACTAAGAGCGGCTTTCTTCATATTTCTATTGAGCTCAAGTGGTTGCTTATTACTTTTCGCCGTAATTTACATATTGTCTCCCTTCTGTACCGTGTGCTATTCAACCCTTGTGCTCCTGAGTATTTAAGAAATAAATTTGAGTATTACGATTCTGATGGACGGTGTTTAGGTGCCTCTCATGACCTGACACTTACGCTTATCACTTACCTCAGAAGATCAAGTTCTATAAGTGAATCTTACACCGTTATACCTCTTGCAATTACCTCTGAGTAGAATAAAATCTGGAAACTGCCTCATTGGTCTAGCGGTTAGCATGTTAGATTACAGACATGAGGTCCTGGGTTCGAGTCCTGGGACGGGCCAATTCAAAAATCAATATTGAGTTTTCTATTAACATTTTCTCAATATTTGCCCGAAGTTGGGAAGTTGACGGTGCGATCCACCCCCGTGCCTCGGAGAGCACATTAAGCCGTGGGTGCTGCGCCTGACCTCTCTCTGGTCGTGTCTGATTCCCGTCACACCGTACTACGAGAGTGAAGGAATAGAGACTGTGTACTATGCATGCCAATCCGCAGTGGAGCAGCGTGGTGGGTCTATGCTCTAAAAACCCTCGCTCCTAGGTGTTAGGAGGCCTGTGCCCAGCAGTGGGATATGGGCTGCTACTTACTTTTACTTACTTAGAAGAAAATCTAAATCTTTGGACATATTCACGAAACAAGTAGTGATGATTTGTACTAGGTTCATTGATTTAATATGTATATTATGTATTGATTTGTAATCCATGTCATTTAACGAACAGCAACTCTTTTTATTTTAAATAATCTCCGTAACCCTAAGGTTGAAATCGCTATTTGTACTGCTCGTTGTGGTGTAGAATAAAGTATATTCAAACTATCTATCGAGTATATTATGAATAAAGCTTTGAAAGAGAAGAGAATGAAAGTCAATGTAAACAAAATGAAAGTTATGCTTTTTGAAAGAGATGAATCTATGATGACTGGCAATATTTTGATAGATGGGGAACAAGTGGAAGAGGTGAAAGAATTTGTATACTTGGGATCTAAATTTATAAAAGATGGAACATGTGAAAGTGATATTGAAAGGAGAGTGAATGCAGGGAATATGGTAAATGGTGCTCTGCACGCCTTTATGAATAGCCAGATGGTGTCTCAAAGGGCTAAACTGGCTGTGCATGCTGGAGTGTTGGTGCCAAAACTTATGTATGGTAGTGTAGGTTGCCTATGGCAGAAGAATCACAAAAGTAAAATAAATGCAGTAGAGATGAGAGCGTTGAGAAGTATAAGAAGTATGAGTGGATTAAAACTGAGTGACAGAGTAAGAAATAGTGTGATAAGAGAACGTTGTGGTATAAAAGAAGACGTAGTGACTAAAATTGAAAAAGGTATGCTTAGATGGTTTGGGCATGTAGAGAGAATGAATGAAAGGAGACTGACAAAAAGGATTTATGAGTCAAGAGTGAATGCGAAAGTTGGAAGGGGAAGACCAAGGCGAACGTTCCTGGACCAAATTCAGGACATTTTAAATAAGGGCCAGGTCAAGAGTACGCTAAACCGACGTACTTGTATGAAAGGTTTAATGAGATTGAAAGAAGCGAAGAAGATATGCAAGGATCGTGGCAAGTGGAAGGACGTGGTCTCTGCCTACCCCGAAGGGAATGAGGCGTGATGCTATGTATGTATGTAAGTATGTATCGAATATTATGCGGGTAATACCGCGGGAATCAACTAGTACTAATATAATAGCGAGTAAATAGTACCATCCACGACCTCATCAAGAAACTATTCGTCAGAGTGCCTTCTAATTCGATATGTGATCTCGTATAGTTATAACCTTTAGTTGAGTATAAAAAGCCGTTTATAAATACAAGTTTTCCATGAATTTCCAGGTCTGCGTGACCTTTAGTGAGTTATTTGTGTAACCTTTATAAAGAAAGGGAATTATGACAGACTTTAGTGGCTTGTTGAGAGAATTTTTCCATTATATTTTCCCACTAAACCTAATGTAAACGAGGACACTTAGCACTCGGAGGACTTGAGTGCCTGATTTTATATAAATCCCGGAGGATTTCAGATTTTAACGATAAATCTCTGCCCACCTTCCCACTCGTCAAAGTCTACTTTACTGTAGTAAATCTTATGAATATACTTTGAACACCTCACTGGGGTATTAATGCAAATATTCCAATCACTAATAGAGATTGTAGATTTGATTCCCAGCAGAATAAATTATTAAATTACAATTTCCAATTTATCTAGTCTGGATTGAAGAATAATTGCGTTACCAATGATGACAAATGTTTATCAAAACAAAACTATTGTATTTATATAAGTAGGCTTTTAAAGCAGTTTTGAATCGTCAGTGTCATTTTTGCATATTATTTCTAAGGTACAAATGTAAAGCTATAAGCTAGAAAATATTAATATGTCGGAGAATAAGAGAGAACGGAGAAGCAAAAAGCACAGGGGCGTAGGGTTCTCCGCCGACATCGTTATGAATTTCTTATACTGTGGGCGTTCGTGGGTAATGTCGGTGCAATCAAACACTATTAATTAACTCGAATTATAATGTTCAATCACTTAATGTTCCCGATATCAATTTACACAAACTCATTAAAAATAATAGCTAGGAACGCGACAGTTCCAACAGTAGACTGCTCCGGTTGAGCGCCACTCGACAACTGCCGAGAGACTCCCGTCTGACTGCCACTATTGACTCTGTCCCACGCCGATAGATGGCGCCAGCGTTCCACAGACATCTGCCCTCCGACAAATTTATCTTTTAAAAAAACATTGTGTTACAGCTTATACTCCATAACTAGCTGAAGGAACAAATTTAATTAACATAAAAAGGTTTATAGTAGGCTAACCTTAAAATATAGACATATACTGTCGTGAACTTTTTGTTAGAATGTTTAAAGGAAAATAATTCAGTTATACATAATTTTTGTGAAACATTAACCGTTTGGGCAGTCCACGCAGCGGAAGCTCTCAAAAGGAAATACCCGATTTTGAGACATTCGTGTTTAGTGTACCGCTCCTATTGGTCTTGGTGTTATGATATATAACCTATAGCCTTCCTCGATAAATGGGCTATCTAACCCTGAAAGTATTTTTTAAATCCAACAAGTAATTTCACAGATAAGCGCGTTAAAAGAAACAAACTCTTCAGTGTTATGAACTGTAATGTCCTTTTAAATAAATAGATACATTGCAACACTTGAAAGCTATTTCAGAAAATTATATAATAGACACATAAGCAATAGGCACAATTTTAGGACCCTCTTAATACACACGACATTATTACAGGTAGAAACATCAAATTTTCATGCGCCATCACAGGACGGTACGTGCCTTTCTTTTATACTCTCCTATAAATGTGGACGCATCAGCGTCTGCCCCTTTCAAGTTTAGGAGCCCACGTATAACAAAAGTGACCTTATGACAGTATGTAGTAATTATTTACTAATTTATTGTCAACTAAAAGCATGACTATAATCTCACTCGGTGATCAGTGATCATACTGGTAACAGGTAACCCTTAAATTGTCCGGCCCCGTTTTTTAGATCCTAGTAATTTCACTCGCGCTTAGCTTTATGGGAAATAACCGTCGCCTGCCCGCCTCGCATGGTGTTTTCTGGGTCGAATGACGCTAAAGTAGCTCTTGGGCTCATGAAAGACTACCAAATGTTATAATTTTTATGTTTGCTAATAGTCAAACTATACAATGTTGTCTTTTGTTTATTAATTTATTAAAACTGGTGTAGCGTCATGTTGTGCTAAACTTTGAGATAGAGAAAAGGATCCGTCTTGTAAAAAAAAAAACATCACTTATATAATCAAAACACCCACAGTTTATGAAATGCCACAGAAAAACTTAAGGACTTTCGACGCCACACACGCATCGTTAGTCGCGATCACTTTGTAATGAATTATCAAAAGACATTAGGGAATATGCTTCAAGTGATAAATATTATAAAAAAGTACAATTTAGGATGTAATTTCTTGCCGTCAAACTGAGCATACTGGCTTCCTTAGCAGAAGTCCCGGATTAGATTAGGATATTATATTTCTAAATTGCCTAGGTCAAGACATGTGGGAAGCTTCGGATGTAATTAGTTACCTCCCATTAGAGGAAAATTGCTTCTTAACAGATTAACGTGCTTAAATCTTAGATTGAGTCATCACTTGCCGTCAGGTGTGATTATGGCCAAGCGTTAACATGTCAGCAATAAAAAAAAACGTAAATCAAATAGCCAATCAAAAAAATTGTATAACGGTACAATGCTTACTTATATATCGAAGAATAAGAGAGAAGGAAAGAAGCATAAAGTATGAGGATAAGGTTCTCTGCCGACATCGTCATTAATGGCATCCATAATTTCCATACTGTGGGCGGTGGTGGGTAATACTGGTGCAATCAAACACTTTATTAATTAACTCAGATTATAATGTTCAATCACTTACTGTTCCCGATATTAATTTACACAAACTCATTATTAATAATAGTCGACCGCAACGGCGGGCCGTCACCCGAGAACTGGAGAGACGTGCGCCGGACTGTCACTTTTGGCTCTGCCTCACGCCGATAGACAGATGATGCTAGCGTTCCACAGACTATTGCACTCCAACAAAGCGTTCCACAGACTATTCCACTCGGACATACGATTCTCGTGTTATAGTTTTCTAATCTCATTCAATTAATTATTATGATGAATTTTAAAAGCCATCTAATACTATTCTTAAAAAAATAATTTATGAACAGGATATCGAATGAATAAGATGGATATTTCTTTGAAGGTGGACTCCTGTACTACGTTGATGTACGTCAAGGGTCGTCAACGCGAAGGTATCCTTTATTATCGTCCCGTGGGATACTTCCTTTGATTCCGGATAAATATTTGATTTTCTGTGTAGTTTGAAGAAAAATACCGTTGTGGCTCAGTTGTTATAATATGTAAATTTATTAAAGATATATCAATTTTAATTTCGTTTAAAGTGCAATTCGTTTCGAGTAAAGTATTTCATTAACAAGTAATATCTATTTAATGACTAAGGGAGCCTCATTAATATTAGGGAACTTTTATTTGTACAGATTGAAATATTTGGACGTATCGGAAAACATTAAGTCAGAGCTTTCATTGAAAACGCTCCCACCAATCACTTTGAGATATAATAAAACAATGTACTCTTTTACAAACGGACAGACTTTACGATTAAAATAAGCTTGTTAGGCCCATTGAATACATTATGTTGTCATTTTGGAGAGAATAGTAGAAATTAGACTTAAACAAGACTATTTCATATACCTTTAGCAGTGAGTAAAAGGCAATAGCAAAGTTTTTGGAGAATGGTTAAAGTTGATTTAATTGAGTCTGTGGTCAATCTCGTGCAGAGATTAGCCATTGCAAATATATGGGCACACACACGTGCACGCTTTTGGATTTGACAGTAAATCCATTATTATTGGAGAGAAATCAGGCGTAAGTAATAGTTTGACATGCTCTCAATGGCAAAAAATGAAAATTTCTTAACAAAAAATTGAATAACAACTATCGACCCGTCTCAGAACTCGCACTCATAACCTCAGTTCTGCAGCGGAATATGCCGACTACTAGATCAATGAGACTGTTTTGGGAACGCATGTATTGTGTCGTGAACTCCTAGCCTATGTTGATGGTCGTCAAGGATCGTCAACGCGAAGGTATTCTTTATTATTTCCCAGCGGAACCCCGTCTTGTAATTCTGTTTAAACATTTAAGGCTGAATATTGTAGAAATAAAATGATAACTGTTGCTTCTACTTTCGTTTAAAAATCATGATCTTATTAAAAAGGTTTTAGAGGGATTATAACGGGTTTTACTAGATTTATCTCTTAGCGGAGCTGAATGCTAACCTCCTGAATTTGCTAATAAAGTTTTAGTACGTCACTGTAATAAAATACAAAGTGTCATCTATCTACAAAGTATAATATGATAAAGTGCTTAGACTTTGTAACACCAGTTATATAGTTTGTTTTTCGATAACAGGCTAACGTAGGACTGTAGTCTTACCTAATGGTAAGTGATAATATCTAAATTTAGAAGAGTTATTTTGTTTTTTATTTGTTTCTAGTCCAAATGCTACTAGAACACAATATTTTTTGCCCAAAGTCATTGATGGCCTATACATGTAAAAAAAAAACAGCATAATAACATCACACTGTCCCTGCTAAATATTATTTAATATTTCTCTACTCTGCTATAGTGGTAGTTAATATGATTGTCTCTCATAGTAAAAGGTATCAGTTAAGAAATATTATGGATATAAATGGAATTTAAGATTCATTGAACATCAGTATTTATAAAGTCAACAGAAAAAAAATGGTATGTGGCTGTGTTATGGATACGACCATTTATTATGTACGTCTCGTAACTGGTAATAGTTTCTATATAAAATAGCGATGTGTGACATCCTTTACTTAGAGTAATAATTTCCTTAATTCTTTAGCTATTTTAGACAGATTCGTATCTATAATACCAAACTGTATCTCCCGATTTAATTGCCTCGTATTGAAGGATTTATCGGTGGACTCTCACACTATATCGCTATTCGTCAAGGGTCGTCAACGTGCAGGTATCCTTTATTAACGTCCCGCGGGAGTCCTCTCGTGATTCAGGATAAATATTTGATCCCCAAATGCTGATAGAACAAAAGAATTGTAACTGTTTGGACGTTAAATTAAGTATTCATTCATTTATTTTCTCTATCTTCTCTCTTCTTTCTTTCTCTATAAAAGAGACGATAAATTTGATTATTTGTTATGAATAAACTTCAAATCTGCGTAATGTCGTTTAAGTTTTTATAATCTGTTTCTGCATGTGTATATTTTGTGGAATAAGTGTATGTTTCTCTTCTCAATCAACACGTTAAAATGACCTTAAAATGATATTGGGCATGTCAAATTTACGTAAGAATTACGTCACATGTGAGTCATTTAACAATTCTTGTAATAAGACTTACGCAATATTACACGTAAATATAACGTTCGTTTGGCATCTGTGAATAAAGTCACCCTTACGTCAAATTTACGTCAAACTTCATGACATTTCAAAGTCATTTCTTGACTAGAAGAGATCGTTAATAACAGATAAGACCGCTCAATTGCCCACTAAAAGCGCTTAATTCCAGGAATGTAAGTAATATCCGACTAGTTACAATAAAGGTATTCAAAAGCTACCTTTTAAAGATATGCGAAATAACTGCAACTTGAATTTGGTCCAGTGAACCGAAATTTACAGATTTTCGGGAGTAGATAAAAATAAAATACAAGTGCTTTTTAATTTTCATCCGAATATATATTTCGCTAGTACTTTAAATAAAGCCGTTTTCAATATTGGACAATGATTAAAACCGGGTAAAAGTGGTTTAATTCGCCTTTGTGCAAACACATTTATGCCTTCAAAAAACGCAGGTCAGAAGTTAATCAATGTTTTATATATACGAAAATCCATGTTTGTTCATCGCTAGCGGGCTACTATCGCTGTCAAGTTATAGGTTATAGCGATTGGGATATTTTTTTACTACAATTATGATTCGGTATGTTTTATGTCTTTAATTTAAATCGAATCAACAAATCATTACTTTTTAGTCTACCAATTTAGTCCCCTTTAAATCGTCACTGTTCAATCAAATTNGGGGATGTGTTTTTGAACATACCTGACATCTGGGAGAAATATATCGGGTTATGTGGGATTTTTACCCACTGAAACCCCCTCGATACAAAAATCTGACGGTCATCATGACGCAGACAGTGTCCCCACACTGACAGCTCACGACCTCGCAGCCCTCGTAGGTATAGTGGCAGTTCGGTTGCCACGGCGGGCCCGATGTGCAACTGTGCGAGCGGGATTATCCCTTTCACAGGTTCTTTCGGCAGTCTCCTTTTTGCGAAGAGCATCTTCACAGGAGACTACTACACTCCACGCATCTGGCTCTTTGAGCATCGCTGCTACTACGGATTTAGCCGAAAGGTCACGCCCAATCTGGTCGATCAAAATGCGTCGTTCGGAGTACCACGCGGGCACTCTTCGACCGTGTGCTAGGCGTCATCTTGCTCTGTCTCACAGTGATAACATCCAGGGGTTTCCTTCCTTCCAATTCGGAATAGATACTCACCAAAAGAACCGTGCCCGGTGAGCATCTGCGTCAATCTGAAAGTGACGTTACCATGACTCCTCTCGATCCAGGTCTCTAAATTTGGCAAAATTGCCTGCACGATTCGTTGGCGCATTGCACGTTCCTCTTCTAGACGCACCCGCCACTCTGCATTTATTTGGTAATATTGGGCATATTTAACAAGCAAAGCTCAGTCTCAAGTGTATCTCCCCCCCCCCATTGTAGGTCAAGCTAGCGACAACAACACTGGCGAGTAATAGGCCTACTTAAATAAATATATTTTGATATGATTTTGATTTGACTATAACATTTTATCCATAAGACTGGTTTTAATGGAAAAGATGTATCTTAGTGTATTTAAATCTTTTATTTAAAGAAAGTTAATAGAGAAATCATTCTATATTTTAATACTTAGAAGACAAAGAACCGTGGAGTGAAAGAATTGCTCTATATATCATGACTCTGAAACTTCTTACTTACTCTTAATGTAGACAAAACTAACTTCATTAGCTTCTCTATTACTATTGTATTTTATATATACTAATTAAAAAGCAGCAGTCACAAAATACTTAGGTATTGTTTTAGACCAAAACTTGTCCTGGTATCCCCAAGTCGAACTTGCAGCTAGTAGAATAAGAAAGTTGGCGTGGATATTTAAAACTCTACGCGAGTTGCCCCCGAAAAGTTGTTAAACCAAATATATTTAGCTTTAGCACAGTCAATAATTATTTTTTGCATACCTGTCTGGGGCGGAGGTGCAAAAACGAGATTGTTTGAAACAGAAAGGGCTCAGCGGTATTTATTAAAAGTTATGTACTTCTAACCTTATTTATACCCAACAAAACCGCTATACTCTGATTGCAATCTGCTAACAGTAAGGCAATTATATATACTTCACACCTTAATAAGACTACACAAACCCTTCCTTGCAAACCCTTCCGAGCAAAAAAAATCGCCACGCTGTACGGTAATATATAACTCATACGGTTTTTGCAAGCCGTCAATACATCAAACAAGCATCGCTTCCATATAATAATAGTAATAAAACGTAAAAAATATATAGTTTGAAATCTTACGATTGTAAAAAAACCCAAATTGCTTGGCTTCAATCGCTAAGCTACCAAGGACACGGAATATTTTTTGCTGCCACTTATCTAATATAAATAACACGTTAACAATATGAAATCCATGGACAACATCAGCTCATTCTCTCGTGGAATCGTACACAAACACACACACATACATACACACCCACACACACACCCATTCACACACCCACACATGTACAATTTAGTTTTAGTTTTTGTTTTAATAGTTTTCCTTTTATATATAGCATTTTGTTTATTTTGTATTCCTAGTTATGGAAAAGCGAGACCTCTTGACACAGGTACTATTGTGCTTAATAGGAGGTCTCAAAACTGTCTTTGTATATGGTTTGTGTAATTAAATAAACAATTTTGAATTTTGAATTTGAATCTTGATATAGAATAAACTAAAAATATATATTGTGATGATAATGACAAAAAAAAACGTACACCCGACTGAGTTTGTTATGGGCTCGAAAGAAACCCCTCGTAACTTTAGATTGTAAGTCGTTCTTTAATGTTATCATCAGTCGATCAAATAATATATGAAAAAAAAAATGATACTTGACGATTCGAAAGTGCTGTGTAATCTCAATTGAATAAGGATATTTTGACTTTGACTTTGACTTTAATAGGTGGTGCTTTTATTCTGTTAGGACTAATTTTTGTTACAATACGCTTAAGCGTGCATATTGCACCACTATATATGTCAAACGGTGCGTTACTTTAATCTGGACGCCGATGTTGCCGTCTCGCTCGCACACCTGTAATAATGACGTCACGCGTGGCTGGGCAAAGGCCGTATTTCGCCTGTAAAGCCTCTTTTGGTCTGCGAATATTAACATTTCGGCCGAGCATTTAGTATGGGAAGCTGTATGATAAGCAGCGGGATAATATTCAATAGAGCCTTTTGTGTTATGCTACTTTGGGCCAAGTTTTGGTTCGTGAATTGTAATTTTGGAAACTTACCATTTAATATAATGTAACAACTTACCATGAATACGACCAAAACCACCCAGAGTGGAATGCCACAACGAACCTCTGGTCCTTCCATTCTCGAATGACGAGGGCTCCGCTGGGTGTTAGTGGGTATTCTGGTACTACCGGCGAGCCCCACGCTCCCGTCTGTCTCACAGGCGGGGTGCGTAAATGCCTTTCCCAGCGAAAAAAAAACGACCAAAACCAAAATTATGACAAAAACAAATATAGTGGTTGGAAACAAGGATATTAATTATGTAGATGAGTACATTTAAAGGTAATTGCAGCCCATTAACGTCCTACTGCTGGGCACAGGCCTGTTCACTCATACGAGGGTTTTTAGAGGATAGACCCACCGCGCTGTTCCACTACGGATTGGCACAAGAGTGTACTCTCTATTCCTACACTCTCATAGTCCGCGGTGACGGCAATCCGACATCCGCGGAGAGTGATCAGACGCAGGACCGATGGCTTAACGTGCTCTCCGAGGCACGGGGGTGGATTACTCAATGACCTCATGTCTATAGTCGAACATGCTAACTACTAGACCAATGAGGCATTTTGGCAATGAGGCAGAGGCAGATGAGTACATTTATTTAGGACCAAGTATATCAGTCAGAGATCAGACGTCTAAAGAAGTGGACAGAAGAGTAATTAACATCTGGCAACGATATTGGTCTCTCAAATAAATTATGAAGAGTAATTGCATACTGATATCAGAAAAGAGAAAAGTATACAACACTTGCATCCTCCTATGCTTAACCTATAGTTGCCAGAGCTATGTGTATGCCAGAGAGGTATGGAAAGAAAATATCGGACATTAGAAATGCTACCAAGTAACCGATGTCTAATGAAAACAAGAACATTGAAATGGAGATGGACGGGCCATATGATGCGAAGGTACGAAAGATGGGCCAACAAGGTATCTCAGTGATACCCAAGAACCGGGAAAAGACGCATAGGTAGACCACTAAAGATATGGGAAGATGATCTGCCTTAAGGTTGGTGAAAATTGGCAACAGAGCGAAACAGATGGAGGGATCTAGAGGAGGCCTGGAAGTCCTGGAGGCGGGAGGAGATGCACAAACATGCGCCGCCTTGTATTCCGCCTCCTTCGGCAGTGAGGGGGTGCATCCACTGCATTCTCCCCCTCTCTCGTGGGCTTCCTTCAGCGAGAGTACCGTCTCGCAAAAGAAGTCCACTGCCGCCCACCATCTCTCGTTGGAGAGCATCGTACCTACAAGGCTTCCCAACGAGAGGTCGCCGCCGATCAACGCCACCAGTAGGTGACGCTGGCAGTGGAGCAGCGTGGTGGGTCTATGCTTTAAAACTTCATAAGGGTGGGGAGGCCTGTGCCCTTCAGTAAAACGTTAATGGGCTGCTACATACCTTTTTTATATAGATTAAAGTATATATCGATCAGAGATTAAAGGCTATTTTTATTTATTTTATTTTATAATTACTTACTACGACCAAACTTAGACTTTTGACATTCTTCAATATTAAATCAAAATATTCTTTATTCAAGTAGGCTCAAAAAGCACTTTTGAATAGTCAGTAGTCTGTCCGTTGGTAATACATTTACCACTGGTTCGGAAAGTTGATTCCGCTGAGAAGAAACTGGGAAGAAACTCAACGGTTATTATTTTAATATAGTTTTTGTATGTTACAATATATGCAACTGGAACCAAGTCTTAACATCTTTGTTACTTAAATAATCTTCATTATTATAATATACTTATTTTAAATAGGACGTTTTTAACATATTTTTAAAAATGATTTGGTGTGCTCAAACGGACAAATGATTTCTAAAGCTTCTTCATTCGGAAATATGGCATTACAAGTTTGTTTTTATTTCTTCTATTATAATTGTGTTATGTCTTGTGTGTATAGGTTATTGTTGAGTGGGAATGGTCTTCTTCTGTGAGACGGTGATTTTACTAATGGAGTCCCACGAGCGAGCAAGGCAAATTCCAGTGGATACTGCCTCACACTGCCAGAGACGCCGCCAAGTACAAGGCAACGCCTTTTTGCATAAGTCCTTAAAGTTGAATCCCTTGTGCCTCATCCATGAAGAGGATTTCGATGGGTTTGGAGGGGAATTGCGAGGTCTTTCCCTTGCCGAGTCTCAAACTCCTGCCCCATGGGTCGGGGTTTGTGCATAAAAGCATTTCCCAATGAAAAACCTTACCTGTTGTCAAATGAATTGTCGAAAAAGAAATAAAAAAATTAAAACTTGTTTTATTTATACAAATCTAAAACTTTATATTTCCGAGACTTAGAGGGAGGGGAAAGGGAATTTAATGAATATAATCGTCATTAAAAAATTAATACAAATAATTCATTGAATATTAGAAATTACTAATTTAATTTTGCTTCTGTATTAAAAATTTAGATAAATATAAATTTTAACAAAAAAAGAACTGCCGTCAAAACAGACTTACAAATACATTAATTACAATGCTCTAAAAAGTAAGAAATAATTGCGTTTTTGTTCAAATTTATATTTAATTTTTGATTTTTAGTGATCGCCACACCTGGGATCGAACTCGAAACCCTTATACCACCGCTTCACAGATAATTCATCTTTCAAATATTGCAATGCAGCAACAAACGTAAGGTCATTGGCATTTGATTACAGACAGTTATAGATTTTGCCAAAAATCATACTCTTACTGTAAGCCGTTGAGGAGTTCCATTGATCTTCATATTTAACTACGACTAGCACTTGACCATACTTAAGTTACGGTAGGCAACTCAAATATCTGGATAGTTTATAGAAGATTCTGTCGAGTATCGTTGATTTGCTCCTAAGAATTGAAGAGTTCCGTCACTTTGTCATGGAT
>JACTOM010000916.1:1751056-1766174 GCA_015832385.1 Elymnias hypermnestra | reverse complement strand
CATTACTCTACGCCATTGTATATATCTACTCTGTACTTTAAATATCCTGTACTGTAATAAAGCATTTATCGTTTTTTTAGAGAAGCTTGGTAAATAAAGGCGAACTTAAATTTCAGCCATTACTCTACGCCATTGTATATATCTACTCTGTACTTTAAATATCCTGTTCTGTAATAAAGCATTTATCGTTTTTTTAGAGAAGCTTGGTAAATAAAGGCCAACTTAAATTTCAGGCATTACTCTACGCCATTGTATATATCTACTCTGTACTTTAAATATCCTGTAGTGTATTAAAGCATTTATCGTTTTTTTGGAGAAGCTTGGTAAATAAAGGCGAACTTAAATTTCAGGCATTACTCTACGCCATTGTATATTTCTACTCTGTACTTTAAATATTCTGTACTGTATTAAAGCAATTATTCTTTTTGTACTACAACTGAGTACATTAGTTTGCTCCATATCCCCACAGGATAGAGAGATATGAGGGTGACATCGCGGAGAAAGGTTATTGGATTATACTCACTACATAAAATATCATTTTATGATGTAGTGAATATGGAAATAAATCCTGGAATTTCAAAAACCGTGGCAATCCTAAGAAAGGGTTTTTAAGGATGTTACGACTTTTCATCCACAAAATCTCCTTTTAAAGTAGTTTCACTAAAATCCTTTCTGTATTTGTGTTTTATTCAGATTTGAGTTCCGGATGAGATAGAAGATGTAGTGACTAAAATTGAGAAAGGTGTGCTTAGATGGTTTGGGCACGTGGAGACAATGAATGAAAGGAGATGGACAAAATGTATTTATGAGTCAAGGGCGAATGAGAAAGTTGGAAGGGGAAGACCAAATCCAGGACATTTATACAAAGCCCAGGTTAAGAGTACTCTAAACCGACGAACTTGTATGAAAGGTTTAATGAAAATGAAAGAAGCGAAAGAGATATGCCAGGATCGTGGAAATATGAAGGAAGTGGTGTCTGCCTATGGGAATGAGGCGTGATGCTTGTATGTATGTCTGTTACATTATAACAATAGTTTCATATTATAAAGCATTATGTCTCTATATTGTATCTTGATACATCGAATATAAGGATGAGATTTAAAAACAAAAATGGGTGTACCACAAGGATCAACACTTGGTCCTTTTTGTTCTTAATATATATAAATGATTTAGCATACCACGTGAGAGACAAATGCGATATATTTGCTGAAGATACTTCCTTACTGTTTAAAGTAGATAATAACAATGACAATTATGATGATGTAAATGGTACCCTTTAACATGTCCCACTTAGGTTTTTAGTCGGCAAAGACTACTTGCGTACAGACTTGTATGAAAGGTTTAATGAGAGTGAAAGAAGCGAAGGAGATATGTAAGGATCGTGGCAAGTGGAAGGACGTGGTCTCGAACCACGAAGGGAATGACACCTATGTATATTGAAGGGTATTTGTTCGATTAAATAATAAAATGTAATATATATTAAAATCTCATATTGAATCTGACCAAAATTTTGTTTATTCAATCTGTTAACACGAATTAATCGCGAAGTCATTCCGATAATAATTTACAATTGATTTAAATGACGCCACGCTACCATTGTGACGCTTGAATTTATATTCGACTATTAATAATTAATTAGTCACGCAACAATAACTTTGTTGTGGCACGTTTTCGTTGAACACTAGTTAGTTGCCACAGTTACTATTGTGTTTTATTAATATTCCCGTCCATCTGTTTAAGAAAACTTTTTGATGTGAATACGTCTTTAAAATCGCATCCATAAAAAACGGATTCATCCATAACAATACCGTCGGAGAATAAGAGAGAAAAGGGGAAGAAGCATAAATGGGCATAGGGTGGGTAATGTTGGTGCAATCAATAATTTTATTAATTAGCTCAGATTATAATGTTCCCGATATCAATTTACACAAACTCCTAATATTAATAGCTAGGGACGCGACAGTTTCAAAAGTCGACCGCATCGGCGGGCCGACACACGAGAACTGGAGAGACATGCGCCGGATTGTCACTATTGACTCTGCCCACGCCGATAGACAGATGGCGCCAGCGTTCCACTGACTATTGTACTCCGACAAATCTGTCACCTCCATCCGAAATCAATTACACCATTAAATAACTAAAGATCGAAGAAATTATTACATTCCCTTAGGGGTAGGCAGATACCACGTCCTTCCACTTACCACGATCCTTGCATATCTCCTTCGCTTCTTTCATTAAACCTTTCATAAACGTTTGGCGGTTTAGACTACTCTTCACCTGGCCATTATTTAAAATATCCTGGATTTGATCCAGGAACGTTCGCCTTGGTCTTCCCCTTCCAACTTTCCCATTCACTCTTGACTCATAAATCTTTTTTGTCAGTCTCCTTTCATTTATTCTCAACATACCCCAACATTAGTCACTACATCTTCTTTTGTACCACAACGTTCTCTTACTTTGTCACTCAGTTTCAATCCACTCAAACTTCTCAACACTCTCATCTCTACCGCATTTATTTTACTTTTATGGATCTTCTGCCTTACCCAACGACTGTACCATATAGTACATAAACGTATTTAGGTACAGCAAAGGGCCATGTGGATAACACACCCACACCCAATTTTATATGTTGCCTTTTACATCAACAACATGAGATATTATAAGGACGTTTGTGACTTAAATGAAAGTAAATGTAGGTTTAATACCTATATTTCCTTTCTTCTTATAATTAAGTCATTGAAATATATAATAATATTTTAAATGCGTAGAGATAAGTATTATCAGATTAACAACACAGAGTAAAGAGCTAGTTAGAATCAGCTCCGTTGCCCATTTATCGGTAAAACTTATGTTAAAAATCCAAAAATTGTCATAATTGTCAACGATTGACCAGAATAGACACAACTATTCGTATGATAATCAGAAAATCAATCCAAGGATGTTGTGATTAAAACTATGTTTTTGAATAATTATTGAAGTGATAACTTCTTATGGGGGGGGGGGGGATCGTTTTGTTACGTAATGCGTTGTGGCGCCAGTCTATCTGGCTTCCCTTTCTTTCACGCGATAGGCAGGCTCCTCCTCTCTCACTCTAACCCAGCGCTAACAGCTCTAGCCGTATTGCCGACAGACATTTCCCGTATTATTTACTCAGTGTTTAGTGTGCGATAGACACTTTTTTTTAACGTTGGGAAATCCTCGTGGATACCTGGGATACTCGGGAGGATGTTCCAGGGTATGCCGGACTCATACCGGCTAAAACCCAGCGGTGCTCCTACATCACTCGGAGACGGGGTCACGAGAACGTGACAGCGATGTGCACGTTTCGAAGGTGGATTGCCTGGAGCGCCTGGCAAGCCACCAACCACCTCGCAAAACCTTTCTTTGTTGGGCAACGGACCCCGCTTCCGTTACCCAAAGGTTACCACTAAGGAGGGAGACGGCGATCGTGGGCCTCTCGCCTCCTTCCCGGACTTCTCCTGCGAACGGTCGAAGTGGTCACGTTCGCCTCCCTAGGTAAGACATATACCATGGACTGTGTGCATAAAGCCTAACCCTTAATCAATAAAAGATTTTGTTCATAAATAACCTTACCTTATATTATCATATTAATATAAGCAAAATTTAAATAATAACCTAAGCTTTTCACAAGTTAAATCAAAATCAAAATATTCTTTATTAAAGTAGGCTGAAAAAGCACTTTTGAATCGTTAGTAGTCTGTCCGTTGGTAAAAAATCTACCACCGATTAGGAATGTTGTTTACACTGAAAAGAAACCGGCAAGAAACTCAACGGTTACTCCTTTTTATAAAGTTTTGTCTGTTACAATGTATGCAACTGGAATCACGTCCAAACTTATTTGTCACTTAAATAATCTTCAATATTATAATATACCTTTTGTAATAAGGTATGCTCAACCCGACAAATGATTTCTGAACCTTCTTCACTCTAAAGTATGCAAGTTTGTTTTTAATTCTTGTGTTTTAATATGAAATACTTCAACTTAAGTTAGTTTAAGTTATCACTTGCGTCTGGCACATAACAAAGTCTGTCGAGTCAGCTAGTATTGAATAGATATTGTAAAGGTTATACAAAAGAAACTCTGTTATTAGTAAAAACACGAGCTCTCCTCGTCGCAGGCTATCTGCAAAGAGATAAAAAATAATAATAAACGCAGCTTCATCAGGAGCACGTCTGGATGATAGATTAGTTTTGCAATTAGCAGAATACAAATTAAGACTGGAAAAACTTTTCGCTGTTAATCTTTTCTTTTTAACTTTGAACCTTTGGATCTATAGAAAAATATAAAGACAGATTATAATGTTATGCGTGGATTTTGGTTGAGGGTCGTGGGTTCGAATTAGGGCTGGTTTCAATAACTTTATATAACAAAGTAGCTGTTGCTTGGGAGAGCACTTGTATATGTGTAAATCCGATGGATGTCCACTGCTGGACATAGGTCTCACGTGATCTTGCGCCGCCTGGCTCGAGCGACTACCGGCGACCCTCTTTGTGTCGTCGGTCAATCTATTGGGCCCCAACGTCCATCGGTCTGTCAGACTATGTGCCTCGCCCATTGCCACTTCAGGTTCGCGATTCGTAGGGCTATGTCGGTGACTTTGGTTCTGCTACGGATCTCCTCATTTCTGATTTGATCGCGTAGAGAAACTCCGAGCATAGCCCTCTCCATCGCACGCTGAGTGACTCTGAGCTTTCGTATAAGGCCCATAGTTAGCGACCACGTTTCGTAGCCTTAGGTCATCACTGGCAACACGCACAGTTCGAAGAGTTTCGTCTTCAGGCACTGAGGGATATTGGAGGAAAATATCTGGCGTAGTTTCTCGAACGTTATTTACTATCACTGGTATTCAAATTCAACCTGTTTATTCAAGTAGGCCTTTCCAGCACTTTTGAATCTGCGAGTGTTGAGATTTACAGTCAAATTCGTCAGTGAAAATGCGACAATAACGAAAAATACATTTTTTTTATAAGTTTACTATCTCATCATACTGTGGCAGAATGCCCGGCTTGGGGGCCTCAACGGCACCCTCTGATTTCTCTCGTTGGCGGTGAGCTCTCCCTGATGAGCATAGTCGGCTATATGCTCAGCAGTGAAAGTGGTTGGCGGATGGTATCATCCTTCTGTGAGAATGTCATCTCACAGGTTTTGCTACTAGCTGCACTACTACTAGCTAACTTTGCCACTAGCTGCATAGCTAGTCATGGGCTTATATATAACGTGGCTAAATGTGAATACCTGGTCTTTGAGGCCCCTCGAAAGCATATTCAATACGAGCCCCAGATTACCTTGAACGGGGATCCACTGAAGAGGGTAAAAATTTTTAAATATCTCGAACATTATATTTCGGAGTATCTCAAAGATCAGGCGGACATGGAGAGGGAGCGCAGAGCCTTGGCAGTACGGTATAATATGCTGGTTAGAAGGTTTTCCCGGTGTAGCAAGGAGGTTAAAACCACGCCTTTTAAAGCATATTGCCAGACCTTCTACACTGGGAGACAACGCTTTCAGAATGCTGTTCGGCCTGCCAAAATTTTTGCCAGATTTTGCTCGGCATCAACTATGTTTGCAGAGACAAGGACTGATGATGTCTTTGCCCTGCAAAGGGAAAGATTGACGTCCTTGATGTCGAAGTTGCGCTCCAGCACGAACTGCATTTTGAGAACGTTAGCTTGAAGAGTGGACTCACCATTTTACCAGCAGTTCCTCAGGGTGCAGTTTGGGCCGATCAAGAAAGTTTTTTTTTAATATTTTTGACTTTTTTAGTTTATTTGTCTTCAGTTTTATTAATATAGTTTGTAAGTATTGCATGGACTAACCTCATTGAGCCGTTTTTGCTAAAATAAAGAAATTTATTATTATTATATGTATGTAAATATTATAGCAAATATATAAAATATTAATAAACTACGAAGGCATTGTGAGAATTGATGGTTTAATAGAATTTTCTTTTAATTTAACTGGCCATTTAGTAAAATATATCAAATTGTCAACAGTAAAAAGGTTTAAAAGAGTGAATTAATTCAAAAATAATCCTCTTAAATTACCTTTCATGAAATAAAAGTGATCGCAGCGTGAAAAATGTTTTCCACTCCGCGGAAACTATTTCAACTCAACTCGATTTCAACTGAATACTACTTAAATGTTGTCAGTAGATTAAAAACACTAACTTTATTTAAATATACATATTTTCCCCAGTACTCAAACTTTGATGTTATAGTATTTCAGTTGAATATTTATTTTAATACTATAAAATATAAATAGGCGGTTCTTTTTTTGTTCAAATTTCTTTTTATTTGTCTCAAAATGTGTACACCTAAAAACGTGTTGCAATGCAGCAACAAACGTAAGCTCATTGCTATTTGATTACAGACACTTATATTTTCTGCCTTAAACCGCACCCTTACTGTAAGCCGTTGAGGAGATCCATTGATCTTCATATTTAACTACGACTAGCACTTGACCATACCGAAGTTACGGTAGGCAACTCAAATATCTGGATAGCCTATAGAAGATTCTGCCGAGTATCGTTCATTTGCTCCTAAGAATTGAAGAGTTCCGTCACTTTGTCATGGATTCCAACATCAGAACCTAACCAAACTATCACAAAACAACCCTTGACGTATAACCTATCCAATAAAGAATCATCGAAATCGGTTGGCGTGATCTTGAGTTATTCGTCAATTTGTCGCGCACATGCTTTATGCAAATTTAACACTTATCCGGTTTTCTCATGGAAGCCATCGTCAGAACTGGTTTAAAAAAATGGGACCCTATGTCGAGCACCACCTTTCATTAAAAAAAAATTATCAAGATCGGTCCACCCAGTCGGGAGATATAAGGTAACAAACATAAAGCCGACGGTCCTGCGCCTGACCTCTCTCCGGTCGTGTCGGATCCCCGTCACGTCGGACTATGAGAGTGAAGGAATAGAGAGTGCACTTGTGTACTATGCCTGCCAATCCGCAGTGGAGCAGCGTGGTGGGTCTATGCTCTAAAAAACCCTCGCTTCTTGGAGTGAGGAGGCCTGTGCCCAGCAGTTGGGACGTTAATGGGCTATGGGCTAATTATTAGCTTTCTTTTAATGAAGGATTTAAATTATATATTTTTAAGTTTAAAGCAAATATGGTCCTATACAAACTTGTCGAGAACTTAGTTCTCTGTAATTTTAATATTTTTGGAACAACCTAGCGGTTAAACAGTAGAGAATTAAATTTTCTACAACTTTTGTCTTTAGCATTTTCACCTAAATTCACTACCAGAGGGACCCCATAAAGATTGCAGGGAAAAAATTGCTGTGCGGAATTAATGGAATTTTACGTTAAATTTCGGTCAAATTTGACAGTGACAATAGTGATTTGAATCCAGGACCATATATCTCCAAAAAAAATGTCCTTGATATAAAATTTTTGTATAATGAGTTGATTTTTGTCAGTATTTTCTAAGTAGAGAACCCCTTCCGAATCGATGGTAGATTTGTAACCAAAACACATTCTTGACGATTCAAAGGAGCTTAAATAAAGAATAATTTGAGTTTGTATCAAAGTTCCTATCAAATTACATTTGACCCAACGATATTTCTGTGAGAAAGACATTAACACCACTGCGAATTGGAGAGAGAGGATTTAACGTAAAATGGCGTTTCATTCAGTTGCTTTCATTATCGTAAACCAATACTTGGTGTAATGTACGTTCGATTAAAACCTTTTTAAGTTCATTAATTGTATTGCATGTGAAATAAAATATATAGTCTGTGGACATACGGGCGTGAACTCTTGCATTTTTATACCATGTGAACATATCGATAATACCGTCAGTGTTTCACGTTTTATTGAAATTAAACTAATTTGGACATGCTGTATGTGTATTTTGTGAAAATAAAAAGAGACTAAGCCGTTACCCTCGGTTACGTAACGCTCTTTCGAGGAAAGTACCTTCTTATTATATGATTTAATTGTTTGATATACAATTATTGAAAATAAATCATTGACAACAATATATACACAATTACAATTACAGTATTAATATTTTATTTTGAATCCATTATTACATTATCAACGGTACATTATTGACAAAAAACGTCCTATTACAAAAGCATATTATAAATTATCATATAACTTAAATATACAATTAACCAAGATAAAATTATATCGAACCTTAACTTTAATACAGACAAAATAAAAGTAACTAAAATGCGCCATCAGAAGCAAATGGANTGGTTCCTCTTGTATTTATATAAGTGCGGTTCTATATATTATCTGTTTAAATAACTGTCAAGGTTATATGCTTTCTTTTGTATGTTTTTACCCTGTGGATCAATTTATTAACTGCCACAATAAATGTCACAAGTTACATGGTTCCTCTTGTATTTATATAAGTGCGGTTCTATATATTATCTGTTTAAATAACTGTCAAGGTTATATGCTTTCTTTTGTATGTTTTTACCCTGTGGATCAATTTATTAACTGCCACAATAAATGTCACAAGTTACATGGTTCCTCTTGTATTTATATAAGTGCGGTTCTATATATTATCTGTTTAAATAACTGTCAAGGTTATATGCTTTCTTTTGTATGTTTTTACCCTGTGGATCAATTTATTAACTGCCACAATAAATGTCACAAGTTACATGGTTCCTCTTGTATTTATATAAGTGCGGTTCTATATATTATCTGTTTAAATAACTGTCAAGGTTATATGCTTTCTTTTGTATGTTTTTACCCTGTGGATCAATTTATTAACTGCCACAATAAATGTCACAAGTTACATGGTTCCTCTTGTATTTATATAAGTGCGGTTCTATATATTATCTGTTTAAATAACTGTCAAGGTTATATGCTTTCTTTTGTATGTTTTTACCCTGTGGATCAATTTATTAACTGCCACAATAAATGTCACAAGTTACATGGTTCCTCTTGTATTTATATAAGTGCGGTTCTATATATTATCTGTTTAAATAACTGTCAAGGTTATATGCTTTCTTTTGTATGTTTTTACCCTGTGGATCAATTTATTAACTGCCACAATAAATGTCACAAGTTACATGGTTCCTCTTGTATTTATATAAGTGCGGTTCTATATATTATCTGTTTAAATAACTGTCAAGGTTATATGCTTTCTTTTGTATGTTTTTACCCTGTGGATCAATTTATTAACTGCCACAATAAATGTCACAAGTTACATGGTTCCTCTTGTATTTATATAAGTGCGGTTCTATATATTATCTGTTTAAATAACTGTCAAGGTTATATGCTTTCTTTTGTATGTTTTTACCCTGTGGATCAATTTATTAACTGCCACAATAAATGTCACAAGTTACATGGTTCCTCTTGTATTTATATAAGTGCGGTTCTATATATTATCTGTTTAAATAACTGTCAAGGTTATATGCTTTCTTTTGTATGTTTTTACCCTGTGGATCAATTTATTAACTGCCACAATAAATGTCACAAGTTACATGGTTCCTCTTGTATTTATATAAGTGCGGTTCTATATATTATCTGTTTAAATAACTGTCAAGGTTATATGCTTTCTTTTGTATGTTTTTACCCTGTGGATCAATTTATTAACTGCCACAATAAATGTCACAAGTTACATGGTTCCTCTTGTATTTATATAAGTGCGGTTCTATATATTATCTGTTTAAATAACTGTCAAGGTTATATGCTTTCTTTTGTATGTTTTTACCCTGTGGATCAATTTATTAACTGCCACAATAAATGTCACAAGTTACATGGTTCCTCTTGTATTTATATAAGTGCGGTTCTATATATTATCTGTTTAAATAACTGTCAAGGTTATATGCTTTCTTTTGTATGTTTTTACCCTGTGGATCAATTTATTAACTGCCACAATAAATGTCACAAGTTACATGGTTCCTCTTGTATTTATATAAGTGCGGTTCTATATATTATCTGTTTAAATAACTGTCAAGGTTATATGCTTTCTTTTGTATGTTTTTACCCTGTGGATCAATTTATTAACTGCCACAATAAATGTCACAAGTTACATGGTTCCTCTTGTATTTATATAAGTGCGGTTCTATATATTATCTGTTTAAATAACTGTCAAGGTTATATGCTTTCTTTTGTATGTTTTTACCCTGTGGATCAATTTATTAACTGCCACAATAAATGTCACAAGTTACATGGTTCCTCTTGTATTTATATAAGTGCGGTTCTATATATTATCTGTTTAAATAACTGTCAAGGTTATATGCTTTCTTTTGTATGTTTTTACCCTGTGGATCAATTTATTAACTGCCACAATAAATGTCACAAGTTACATGGTTCCTCTTGTATTTATATAAGTGCGGTTCTATATATTATCTGTTTAAATAACTGTCAAGGTTATATGCTTTCTTTTGTATGTTTTTACCCTGTGGATCAATTTATTAACTGCCACAATAAATGTCACAAGTTACATGGTTCCTCTTGTATTTATATAAGTGCGGTTCTATATATTATCTGTTTAAATAACTGTCAAGGTTATATGCTTTCTTTTGTATGTTTTTACCCTGTGGATCAATTTATTAACTGCCACAATAAATGTCACAAGTTCCATGGTTTCTTTAATGAAAATCCTCTTTTAAATTATATAATTTCCTACCCGTAAGGATTCCCCACCCCTTTAATGTTTATGTTCTCCCCTTACTGTGAAATGATATTTAAGTTTATTAAAATTAACAAAATAAAATTCTAACAATATCTATATGTCGGAGGGCAGATGTCTGTGGAACGCTGGCGCCATGTATCGGCGTGGGACAGAGTCAATGGTGGCAGTCCGGCGGGAGTCTCTCGGCAGTTGTCGAGTGGCGCTCGACAGGAGCAGTCTACTGTTGTGGTAGGAAGGATTGAAAAACAAAGACCAATGGATGGCTCATCTACCCGTTGGGCCGACGAAATAAGAAGTATAAGAGAGAGACCTTTTTGCGAGACCGTCATCTCGTTGAAGGAGGCAAATGAGAGGCGGAGGAAGTATGCGGCTGAAGCTCTCCCTCTCCGTTGAAGGAGGTTGGGTAGCAATAGTATAGTAAACTGTAGACTATTATAGTCGGCATCATACGGTGAAAAGGGACCCACTAGTGATTTCATCCAAAGATGCGCAGGGTTTTGGTGGGTATTTTGGTTACTCAACGAGTACCACACTCCCAATTAGAAGAATTTCTTCTCCCTCCTGGGTGCGTAAAAGCATTTTTCACAGACCAAAAAAAAGCTCTAAAAGAAGCCGAGGATAAAGATAGATGGAAGAAGCTCTTCCATGCAGCCATTAAGGCATATAAAAGTTTGCATGAGCTTCAAAAACTAAGTATAGAGATTTATAATAGACAAAAAGTGTTGTGTTTTTATATAATGTCATATAAATGTCCAAAGAGACACTCCAATTTTATTTGTAATAATGTCAGTTCATTTTATACGGTTAAATTTTAAATTTCTTATTCAAGCCAGCAGCCGTTGCCTCTGAAGCTCACTTTAAAACGTTCTCTGTTACAACAAATAGAATGAAATTTAAATATCAAAGCCCCACAATCACGAGTTTCAGCAATTCACACCCAGTCGTTCAAATTAATTTGCAGTTATTTACAAATTAAAATACGAGGCGGAAAACTTTATTACAAATTATAAATATTAAAACGTCCCTCGGAAATGGACGGCGGAATTTTTAAACTGTTCAAAATGCGATATCGTTGCTTCTAATTACAAGTAGCTTGGGCACTGTGAAGTGATTATATTGTTTTAAGTAGTATAGTGGCATAACTATAGTAGTTTTTTGTTGATATTAATACGTTTTATAGTATTGTAGAATATTTTTTTTGCTGTATCATCAATAGTTTCCGCAGAGCACATGTTAGTATATATAAAATAATTTAAACAAAATAAAATTTTAAATAAAGGGTACGGTTCGTCATTTGACTAAATCGTATTCGATTGGTGAATTTGTAAACATTGTAAATGATGCCAATTTGCGATATAATAATTGTAATATTTCATAAACGACTAGAATTACTTAAATTATAACTATTAAGTACTAACGGGGATTGGTAGTTTCTTAATAAATAAGATAATTAAGATATATATTTGCCGCCAAACTCTGCCATTGATGGTTTATGCTAATGGCATTATTAACGACAAATATATAAATAGTCATAAAAGTTAGTCGAGGCAGTTTTTGTATCGACGTTAACTACGAGTTATTGTGTTATAAGTTTGTTGTGTGTCAGTAAAAAGGGCTGCTCTGCGATATAAAGCTCAGTGTATTTCTTTAAATTAAAACTGTTGACTTTTAATATGTCATAACGATAATTGTGTGTTATTTGTTTTTATATTTAATGATAATGGATGTCGATGTATTTTATTGAAATTTATATACATGTATAAAAAAAAGTGTAAAAGAGTATGGAGGTTCTTGTCGGTTTCTTCTCCATCTAGTCTGTAGGTTGTGAACCGGTGGTAGAGTTATTGACAAAAAGAATTTAATGGAAGTAAAGAATATTTTAGTTTGGATATCGACCTTTATTATGAAAATCCTATTAATTTATTTTTAATAATATTCAAAGAAATAGTTAAAATTAATAATTATTAGTACCCTTTATCTTGTTATTTTTGACACATATTTTCATACCTTGGATTGAATTAATACATTTTTATTAGGGGTCCTTATTTTTTTTTTTGAGAAAGTATTTTAGCCAATGTCGCTCAGTGAAAATTCAGCTTTCTTTATAATATTAGATCAAATTAAAACGTAACTCGAAAGTTAATGGCGGAATTTTTAAACTGTACGAAATACGAAATCACAGATTCTAATTACAAATAGCTTTGGGGCGGTGGAGTGATTCGAAAATTTATTTTTTATATATAATGTACAAGCATGCAAAGGCCTGGCGCTTTTCAGCCTTTACTTTAATGGAGAAGGCAAAGGTTCCGTACTATACTTAAAAATTGCTAACGGTCAAGTATAATTATATAAAGAACAAAGAAAATTAAATTAAATCTTATACTCCTATTAAAGCGTTAGTGAAAAAATATATATAAATCAACTTAAAATGCTTCTCAACAATGGATGGCGGAGTTTTTTAATTGTTCGAAATTCAAATAAGAAGGAGCTTAAAAGCCGCTCTACCCACGAAGTGGAGGAATTTATTGAGGCAGCCCAGTGCAGGTCTCTATACGATTGAGGCAATTCGTCCAATACATAAACAGTGGACTAATAGAGGTTTTGGGGTGATGACCTTTCACCTTATACAGGTCCTCTCGGGACATGGTTGTTCGGGGAGGTACCTGTGTCGAGTCGCGAGGAGAGAGCTGACGGAGGAATGTCACGAGTGCAGTGCGGTGCACTGTGTGTTTGCCCGCAGTGGGCCGACCGCCGAGCCGAACTCGTAACAGTTGTCGGGGACGACCTCTCTCTGCCTGCTGTGGTTAGAACCATGGTGGGCAGAGTAGCCAGCTGGAATGCCGTAGTCTCCTTTTGTGAGGACGTGATGTCTCAAAAGGAGGGGGCGGAGTGTGTCAAAGAGATGGATGGAGATGTTTCAGCTGTACGACGACGGAGAGTTGGGCGCAGACGGTTATTGAGCGACCGTCGTTTGCCCCCCTAGGTATGCCTCTGGGCAATGGCAATGGGTGCGGGACCTATTGCCTCTTTAGAGGGATTCCGAGGGAGGACAGGTGGCATGCCCCTAGAATAGGAGCCCTGTTGGCATATCGTCGACGAGAGTGCGGATGTATTCCGATCCCGTGCTTTCGCCAAAGAACGCAGGGAGGAGCATCGTCGGGTTTTAGACGGTAAAAGTCCGGCATAACCCGTAGCGCCTTTCCCACGCGACATTGCGGGTATCCATGAGGAATTCCCGTCAAGAAAAAAAAGGGTTAGTGTGTCTTGATTTATTTTTTAAATATAATGTACATAAACGCAAAGACAAATAGTGAGACGATAAAAAAAAGGAATGGCAACCAAATCGGGAGATACAGTTGGTGTTGTAGCTACAAATCTATCACCTACATCTGAAATAGAATTACACTTCTGGATAGCTAAATAATTAACGAATTTAATGCGCTAAGTAAGGACTGTAACACATCGCACACGTCTGATAAATAAAAGGCGACTGACAAGATGGATTTATGCGTCAAGTTGGGAAGACCAAGGCGGACGTTCCTGGACCAAATCCAGGACATTTTAAATAAGGGCCAGGTCAAGAGTACTCTAAAACTTGTATGAAAGTTTTAATGAGAATGAAAGAAGCGAAGGAGATATGCAAAAATCGTGGCTATGTACGAGGTGTGTTCAAAAAGTATCGTGAATTTTGAATTTTTGCGGGTTACGTATATTCGAGTTTCGAATTTTTTGTGGCGTTATGTTGGTACTCATGTCTCTCACTTATGCCGACAAGCTCGGCCATTTTGAATGTTCATTTAATTGTTGACAGCTGCTTTGCTTGCACGTGTTTTGGATCGTCTTCGATTTTTACCTATTCAAAAAAATGGATCAAAGAACCTGTATCAAATTTTGTGTGAAAAACGAAATTAAGTGCGCGGATGCATTCCGAATGTTGACTGTGGCATACGGAGAAGCTACCTTGGACCGAAGCAACGTTTATCGGTGGTACAAAATGTTCTCAGAAGGCCGAGAAGATGTGAACGACGAAGAGCGTGCCGGACGCCCGAGCACTTCAACAACAGACGAAAAAATTAATGAAGTGGAGAAAATGGTATTGGCCAATCGTCGAATCACCGTTAGAGAAGTTGCTGAGGACCTAAACATATCGATTGGCTCGTGCCATTCGATTTTTATCAATGATTTGGGCATGAGACGGGTCGCCGCGAAATTCGTACCAAAATTGCTCAATTGTGACCAAAAACAGCATCGCATGAACATTGCTAATGAGATGTTAAACTCTGTCCGCGACGACCCAAATTTGCTCCAGAGGGTCATAACTGGTGACGAATCGTGGGTTTATGGTTATGACGTGGAAACCAAAGCTCAATCATCTCAATGGAAGCTGCCGCACGAACCAAGACCGAAAAAAGCGCGCCAAGTTCGATCGAATGTGAAAGTTTTGCTGACAGTTTTCTTTGATTGCAGGGGCGTGGTGCATCATGA
>JACTOM010000916.1:1730273-1744324 GCA_015832385.1 Elymnias hypermnestra | reverse complement strand
ACAAAAGTAAAATAAATGCGGTAGAGATGAGAGCGTTGAGAAGCATGAGTGGATTAAAACTGAGTGACAGAGTGAGAAATAGTGTGATAAGAGAACGTTGTGGTATAAAAGAAGACGTAGTGACTAAAATTGAAAAAGGTATGCTTAGATGGTTTGGGCATGTAGAGAGAATGAGTGAAAGGAGACTGACAAAAAGGATTTATGAGTCAAGAGTGAATGCGAAAGTTGGAAGGGGAAGACCGAGGCGAACGTTTCTGGACCAAATCCAGGACATTTTAAATAAGGGCCAGGTCAAGAGTACTCTAAACCGACGAACTTGTATGAAAGGTTTAATGAGAATGAAAGAAGCGAAGGATATATGCAAGGATCGTGGCAAGTGGAAGGATGTTGTCTCTGCCTACTCCTATGGGAATGAGGCGTGTATGTATGTATAGTTATGTTTAGGGAATAACAATTAAGTACCCACTTTTACCAAAAGTCATTTTTTTGTTCCATATTGTTATTTTAAATAACCAAAATAATGATAGGCGTTTCCTTGGGAAGCTGAGACAATACCGAATTACTGCGAGAATTTGAGATTAATAAGGCCGCAATGAAAGACATCTGATTTCATAATGCTATACATCTACGAATATAAATGGATGTGGTAATAGAAATAAGCAAAGTTATTATCAGAAAAGAAAACCAAATTCAATAAAAGATATAAGAAAATATAGATAGATAGAATATAGAAAATTCTTTACTGGACACAATATCAAATTAACATAATTTATTTCGATAAATATTTTCGATACTACTATAATATGTATAAATATATTATATCAATAGAAATGTCTCTTTGGTCTAGTGGTTAGCATGTTCGACTACAGTCATGAGATCCTGGGTTTGAGTCCCGGGTCGGGCCAATTCGAAATCGATATTGAGTTTTCTATTAAGATTTTCTCAATATTTGCCCGCAGTTGGGAAGTTGGCGGTGTGATCCACCCTCGTGCCTCGGAGAGCACGTTAAGCCGTCGGTCCTGCGCCTGATCTCTTTATGGTCGTGTCGGATTCCAGTCACATCAGACTATGAGAGTGAAGGAATAGAGAATGCACTTGTGTATTATGCCTGCCAATCCGCAGTGGAGAGAAAGATCCGCGTGGTGGGTCTATGCTCTAAAAACCCTGGCTCCTCGGAGAGTGGAGGCCTGTGCCCAGCAGTGGGACGGTAATGGGCTGCCACTTACTTACTTAATAGAAATGTATGTACATATATATATTTTTTTTAATAATACTAAAATGGTGGCAAATAATAATTTTTTAAACGATTTTTGAAGATTGCCAATGAATCATAATGTATTTAGATAAGTAGCGGGCTTTAAACGTCGCACTGCTGGACACAGGATTCCTTATTTATAGGAGAGAGGGTTTTAGAGCATAGATTAGCAGGCTGCGGATTAGCAGGCTACATATACTCTCAGCGACAGGTCATAATGTCGCTGAACGGAGGGAACCTGTCGTTAGCTGGCATAATTGACGCAATGGTTGCTAAGCCATGGAGACGGGCTGGAGAGCAGTTGCCTCTTTTTGCGAATCTGTTATATCGCTGAAGGAGGCATCGGAAAGGGCGAGGCATAATGCCGACAACGTTCCCCCACTCAGACGGAGGAGGCCGGGAAATAGGATGCGTAGGTTTGCGTATCTTCTGCTCCCTCCCTGAATCACCGAAATGTGCCGGTTGCATCCGAGGTGCTAGTGTAGATTGTGTAAGCTAACCTCTGGCCCATGGATGTTGATGGTCTTCCGCTTGGTTTTAGTGGGTATTATGATTTGTCAGTGAGTCCCACACTCCCATCCAGGGGTGCGTAAAGGCATTTCCCAGCGCCATTATACTATAGAATTACTCCCGAGATATGCAGGATTCCTTACGATGTTTTCTTTAAAATTATTAAGAGGAGATTCATCTTATGTTAGATTAGCGCGATATCATCTTTGACTTTATCTTCAGTTGCTATCAAACAATCAAGAGATATTCTGTCAGCGATAAAAAAATATTCGTGTTATAATTCTTGTGTCATAATGTTTGCTGTTATATTTTTTTATTATCAGCCATTATATCTAACCGCAGATTGCCTCTGCGGCTTTATTATCTGTGACACCGCGTGTATTTATCATCTGTACAAACAATAAAAAGATATTTATCATTTACAATTTCTATATCAAATTAAGATTATGTCAGCAGCGAAACGTTTTTTGTTAACTGAACGCACGCGAATCGAATAAATTGAACAGATATATGGTATTTTCAAAGGAAAACATTTAAATAACAGTACAACATGTGTGTAGTAGTAGACTGCCTCATTGGTCTAGTGGTTATCATTTTCGGCCACAGACATGAGGTCCTGAGTTCGAGTCCCGGGTCGGGCCAATTCAAAAACCAATATTGAGTTTTCTGTTACGATTTTCTCAATATTTGCCTGAAGTTGGGAAGTTGGCGGTGTGATCCACCCCCGTGCCTCGGAGAGCATGTTAAGCCGTCGGTCCTGCGCCTGATCTCTCTTCGATTGTGTCAGATTTTCAGTCACATCGGTCGGAATAGAGAGTGCACTTGTGTACTATGCCTGCCAACCCGCAATGGAGCAGCGTGGTGGGTCTATGCTCTAATAACCCTCTCTCATATGAGAGAGGAGGCCCGTGCCCAGCTGTGGGACGTTAATGGGCTGCTACTTCCTTTTTTTTTACTCAAAACATAGTATAGCTCTCTGTTCGGCTGAAATTTAATAATAGAAGTAGAATTGCGATGAATTGAATACGTAGATTTTGAGTAAAGCTTTGATGATTATTTTCAGCAATGGTCATATTTTGTTACACCGATTGTGCCATAAAAAAATCCCGGCAGTGAAAATAAAGTAAAAGTTTCCTTTTCATGTATTTTCTTAGTGTGATGTGGTAACAATCAATAATTTTTACAATAAACGTTTATCGAAACACAAAAGCATACGTGCCATATATCAATTCGGATCTCGTCTTTCTGCCTCAGCCTGCCTCATTGTTCTAACTGCCTCATTGGTCTAGTGGTTAGCATTTTCGACTACAGACATGAGGTCCTGGGTTCGAGTCCCGAGTCGGGCCAATTCAAAAACCAATATTGAGTTTTCTATTAAGATTTTCTCAATATTTGCCCGAAGTTGGGAAGTTGGTGGTGTGCTCCACCTCTGTGCCTCGGAGAGCACGTTTAGCCGTCGGTCCTGTGCCTGATCTCTCTCCGGTCGTGTTGGATTTCCATGACATCGGACTATGAGAGTGAAGGAATAGACTTGTTGTGTACTATGCCTGCCAATCCGCAGTGGAGCACCGTGGTGGGTCTATGCTCTAAAAACCCTCGCTCCTTGGAGTAAGGAGGCCTGTGCCCAGCAGTGCGACGTTAATAGGCTGCTACTTACTTTTTTTACTTTTTATACAGCAAAAAGCCGAAATACACAATTTTATTACAAGAATTAAAAACAAACTTGTAATGCAATATTTTAGGGTGAAGAAGGGCCAGAAATCATTTGTCCGGTAGGGTATATGTATTTGTAATAAGATATCGCAATCAGTTTTAGATTTGCCTCCGCATAACATACTTTTACAAAAGGCATATTATAATGTTGCATCTGATTCCATTTTCACACAGGAGCTATATGTCACATGTATACATACAAAATTATATTTAGATGAGTAACCGCTGAGTTTCCTGTCGGTTTCTTATTAGTGGAATCAACTTTCCGAATCGGTGGTAGATTTGTTAACAACGGACACACTACTGACGATACAATATCGCCTTTTAAGGCTACTTGAATAAAAAATATTTTGATTTTGAATTAACTTGAGAAAAGCTTTGGTTATTATTTAAATTTTATATGTTAATATGATAATGTAAGTTAGTTTTATTAACAAAATCTTTTATTGATGATATTTTAGGTTGTCGGCCAACTGTCAACGGTATATGTCTATCGCACAGTAAACACAATACGTTTAGCGCTGTTAGCGCTGAGTTAGAGTGAGAGAGGAAGAGCCTGCTTAACGCGTGACAGAAAGGGAAGCCAGACTGTATTGATCACTACATTCTGAGTTTTGTTTTCTGGTTATTATATGTGTTTTGTCGGTATTACGACACGGTAACAGGCAACATGCCTGCAAACAATTAGCGGCTGTCGCAGCGATTTATTAGAAGACAGATATACATTCAGACATATAAAATTATGTAAATTATTTATTTTCAGCGGACATTCTATCTGATAAATGTGACATTTTTAACAAAAGCTTTAATGATAAATGAGCAACGGAGCTGATTCTAATTAGTTCTTTTCTGTGTTGGTAATCTGTTACTAGTTATCTCTAAGCATTAAAATATTATTATATACTAGCTTAAGCCGCGACTTTGTCTGCGTGCAATGTTTTAAAAAAAAAATTCTAACCAAGTTTTACATACTATAAAAGATATAGTTTGTAAATATCAAGGTTGAATTTTTTTTTGTGTGAATATTTGAATTTTTTTAATTAAGACCCCTGCAACCCGCCTTTCGGGTGGAATTTCGCAAAATTCTTTCTTTCACCAACACTCCAGCATGCACAGCCAGTCTAGCCCTTTGAGACACCATCTGGCTATTCATAAAGGCGTGCAGAGCACCATTTACCATATTCCCTGCATTCACTATCCTTTCAATATCACTTTTACATGTTTCTTAGCTGACCTCTACTCATCAAAAGGAATAATCCTTCCAAATTTAAAGTCTCTACGCATTATGGTTCCAGAGATATTGTGATGAGTCAATAGATACCTGGATATCTCTTTAAAAGATTATTATATATTTCAAGGTCTTAATTGTAAGAAGAAAAATCCAGAAAGATTTTTATTAGCCCCTTCGACAACTCACACACACTCGCGAAGATGCTGATTCGGGATCAAAAGAAAATGCCACCAGACTTGTCACCAGACGAGGATATATAAATGCGATCGCACTTTTGTTCAGCAGGAAAGTTTACGCAAAAGTGGCTTTCTTATATGTCGTATTTACGACTGGCACGCGGACACTATTGTGACAAGTAAACGACGCTAATTGGCTCTTTATTGGTAATAACTTATATCTTATGGCTGGCGTTTTATTATTCTCCAATCAAAGGGTTTAAACAACATTCGTCGTCGCTTCAACCGATGGACGTCCACTGCTGGACATAGGTCTCACGTAATGACGTCCACAAGGCCCGATCATGCGCCGCCTGACTCCAGTGGGTACCGGCGACCCTCTTTATATCATCGGTCCACCTTGTGGACGGGAACCTAGGCAAGATATTTTCGTCCGATATCCCTCAGTGTCTGAAGGCCAAAGTCTTCGAACAGTGCGTGTTGCCAGTGATGACCTACGGTTCTGAGACGTGGTCGCTGACTATGTAATTCCGAGAAAAACAATAAAAACAAAATAGACATACTATAGTCGACAATAACATTTCTTATTCGATTTTACAAATTATTTATATTCACATAGACTCTAAATTATTCAAAAATATACTATTTCTCGACCAAAGGGACAAGTCGCAAACATTTTTGGAAATAGAAAAAAAAAATATCTTATAAATTACCGCATTGAATCGTTTGTTACATCCACGTTCCAGAGACCTCCATATTTCTACGGCCATTTTGAGAGCGTCATTCTCAGGCGTTCGTCGCTATCTTATGTTTCAGCAATAAGGACCAATTTTCCGTAACATGCCCATTGTTTGGCCCTCCATTATCAACCTAAGGTCTAAGTTATTTATGTACCTAGTTAATAGAAGTCTTGTTTGAAATTTTCCACCATTGTCTTCGTTCTGGTTTTGACGTGATGAATGAATTTTATCTTGCGCTTTCTGTTGTTTCATAGAAATATTTCGTAAGCAATACAGGCCAATATACTGTTTATTTATTACTTATCTCCATTAATGACACTAAATCGAGGGGCCTATTAATAATAATCATCCTTGCATATCTCCTTCGTTTCTTTCATTCTCTTTAAACCTTTCATACAAGTTCGTCGGTTTAGAGGACTCTTGACCTGGCCGTTATTTAAAATGTGCTGGATTTGGTTCAGGAACGTTCCCCTTCCAACTTTCGCATTCACACTTGACTCATAAATCCTTTTTGTCAGTCTCCTTTCATTCATTCTCTTTACATGCCCAAACCATCTAAGCATATCTTTCTCGATTTTAGTCACTACATCTTCTTTAATACCACAACGTTCTTTTATCGCACTATTTCTTACTCTGTCACTCAATTTTAATCCACTCATACTTCTCGACGCTCTCATCTCTACCGCATTTATTTTACTTTTGTGATTCTTCTGCCATACCCAACTTGCACTACCATACATAAGTGTTGGCACCAACACTCTAGCATGCACAGCCAGTCTAGCCCTTTGAGACACCATTTGGCTATTCATAAAGGCGTGCAGAGCGCCATTTACCATATTCCCTGCATTCACTTTCCTTTCAATATCACTTTCACATGTTCCATCTTTTGTAAATTTAGATCCCAAGTATATAAATTCTTTCACCTCTTCCACTTGTTCCCCATCTATCAAAATATTGCCATTCATCATAGATTCATCTCGTTCAAAAAGCATAACTTTCGTTTTGTTTACATTCACTTTCATTCGTTTCCCTTTCAAAGCTTCCCTTTCAAAAAAGTTTTTTCTCGTGTTTTATTTTCAGAAGATTTACCGTCAATAGTTCAATTTCTTTGGGCAGTGTGGGTTACGATGAAATAGTAGGACGAATGTGATAAATAAATGTACCACTCATCTATGTGGAGTCATCCAGCTTGCGGATTTAATTAATGTGTCTTCCCAACAAGGTATATTCCATAAATGATTAAAAATTTCCATTACAAAGCCCTTGTTCAAAAAAGGTGATCGTTGTGGCGTAAATAATTATCGCCCTATAACATTATTATTTATTTATTTATTAAGGATAACTAAAAAAATATTACATTTACAAAAAAAATACGTAAACAAAGTCGTGGTTAATGTACATTTCAGTAAAAGTTATCACAGCATGTATATAAAATTTTAACTAATGTCAATATTTAAAAATAATGATATTTAATTGATATACTAATAATAGATTATAACGATAATTTAAGATAATGTCACAAAAAACAATGATTACAATATTTTAATTAAATTATCTTATTCTAAATAAAATTTAATTGAAAATTCCTTACTCTAAATTAATTTTATTAGATAATATGTCAATAATTCTGTGCTCATATACGACGAGGCTATTGTGGAATATGTCTAATTGTTTGTCTTGCATTGAATATCCGTTGTAGGAATGGGACACCCTTGAAATTGGGGAGTGCTGGCCTAAATTAGTTCTATAGGGTTTGATATAAAATAAACTACAGGGATTACGAGGAATATTTGTTCGCGGAGGTTTGATGTAAAATTTTTGTACTAACTCGGGGCAGTCAACTTCATTATTTAATATTTTATATAAAAACATCATATCTAACAGTTCCCTCCTATCTTTTAATTTTAGTTTATTTAAAGTGTTAAGGCGATGCTCATAATTATGGCTATTTATTTTGAATTTATAGGAGAGGTGACGGATAAATCTCTCTTGTACTTTCTCAATCCTATTCGTTTGAACTTTAGTGAATGGTGACCAGATTAAACTGCAATATTCAAGCCTACTACGTACATAACAGTCAAATAGTTTTGTCACTGTACTACTGCTTTTAAAAGTTTTTGTACATCTAAGAATGAATCCTAGAGATCTATAAGCAAGATCTGCAGTTCGATCGATGTGCGGATTGAAACTCAGTTTACTGTCCAAAATAATGCCAAGGTCGCGTACTGTGTTAACTTCTTTCAGCAATTTGTTGTTTATGTAATACAGCGAAGGTATTCTGTTCAGTTTCCGTGTAAAAGTTATGTGGTGGCATTTGTCAATATTTAAGAACATTTTATTATCTTCACACCATTCACTAAGTTTCTGTAAATCTTTTTGTAATAATTGAACATCAACCTCTCCCCTTATTACCTTAGTTAGTTTTAAGTCATCAGCAAAAAGACTCACGGAGCAGCTGGAGAATATTTGAGTAATGTCATTGATAAACATAATAAAATAAAGAGGCCCTAAATTAGAGCCCTGCGGAATTCCAGAATACGCGGTAAAAACTTTGGATTGTTGTCCGTTAATTACGACTCTTGACAATCTGTTTTTAAGATAAGATTTGCTCCACATTAATAGATTGCCAGACACACCATATGTCTTCAGCTTGTCTAGTAACAAACGATGATTAACCTTATCGAAAGCCTTTGAAAAGTCAGCGTAAATAGCATCGAGTTGTTGACCTGCATCGATACATTCGGCAATATTTGTTACGTGGAGTAAGAGATTAGTATTAGTGGAGCGTTTCTTGATAAAACCATGTTGCTTGTCACTAACGTATACTTTTAAATAATTATACATATGCTCATAGACTAACGATTCAAAGACTTTAGACATAGTAGATACAATCGATATGGGACGGTAATTTTTTATCTCTTGCTTTTTGCCAGACTTATAAATAGGGACTATTCTTGTTTCCTTCCAAGCATCAGGAAATTGACCATCTTCCAAAGATCTATTAAATATCAGTGTGAGCGGTAGAGATAACGGGCGTGCACACATAATTAGGAACTTTGGAGGCAAATTATCAGGTCCAGCTGCTTTCGATTTTTCAAGTCTTTTTAGTTTATTACATATTGTTGTTTGAGTTAATTTCAGGTTCTCTATTTCATATCTACAAGTATGTATTTTGGAACCTAATTTATTCACCTCGTTAACGGCTGAATCATACTCAAATACTGACGAGAAGTGAGTAGCAAAAAGTTCACAAATTGTATTGGTGTCGGTGGCTTTTACATTGTTGAGCATCATAACAGGTGGATAAACATTTCTATTGTTATGATGCAGTTTAGTTACTACAATTCGAAAACAATGTTGATTAAGAATATTAAAGTTTCTTGGAATAATGTATGACAGAAACTGTAACTGGAAGGCTCATATTGAATACATTAGTAAAAAATTAGATAAATTTGTATATGCTCTAAGGAGATTAGCTCTTTGGCAGTTGATCTCCCATGGGAGCTCAGGGCGGAAGTTCTCACGGCTACTTGCCAATGCAGAAGAGCTGCGAGAACCAGAGAGGAATTACCAGACGCTGACGAGGGTTCTAGCTAACAGATCCTTGACTCAAAGGTGAAAGGAGGATTTCGCGTTTCCAGTGGCGGACGTGGGCATAGTAGGGGCGATCCGCCCTCATCTGGACAAGTGGTTGAGCAAAGAGCACGGATCGCTCTTCTACAGATTGGTACAAGTCCTTACAAGTCATGGTTGCTTCGGCAAATACCTGTACCAAACTGTTGGCGGTGTGCCGTCGGCCAGATGTCACGAGTGTGGTGCCTCGTCAGACACAGCCTACCGCACTGTGGCAGAATGTCCCGCCTGGGGTTCTCAGCGACTCATTACGACGTCGCTGATCGACACAGACCTCTAACTGGCTAGTATTATAGGTGCAATACTCATCAGTGAGCAGGCCTGGAGAGCGGTTGACTCCTTTTGCGAAACTGTCATCTCGCTTAAGGAGGCACGACGAAGGAAGAGGGTGAATAACGTTAAGGCACTCCGGTCCAGACGAAGGGGAGTAGGAAACAGGAGGAGGAGGTGCATACAACTCCTCCCCCTGTAGAAAATTTGTAAGCCGGCTGCAAACGAAGGGCCATTGAGGAATGACTCAACGAAGCTCCCCAATCATGGTTGAAGACAGTCCCGCTGGGTTTTATTGCGAGTTCTTCTACCTCGCGGAGTCCCACACTCCCGACCCCACAGTCGGGGTGCGTAAATGCATTTCCCAGCGATAAAAAAATCCTATAATGCCTAACTTATAATTAACGCTTCGTCGTCGTCGTCGCTTCAACCGATAGACGTCCACTGCTGGACATAGGATTCGGAATATTAATAAACCAGATTCTGGGCTCGCCGGCACAGAAGGTGGTAGTTTAATTGCCCTGAACTTTCAGCTGGTGCTTTGGAGACCTAAAAGATCTCGTAACTAACCTGCCCTTTCTTGCGTTAGGGATCTAAACGGTCCCCTAAAAATACATTTTCCAAGTTTCCAAGAGTATCCACATATCCCCTAACGCAAGGAATGAAAATAATTGTACTACAATGCGTTAGGACCTAATCTATCACTATTTTTTTTATGTCTATGACTTTACCTTTTCGTGGGAAGCAAATATATATATTTGTCTTACACATACTAAAAGAAACAAAGAAAGAAAGAACGCTGATTTTCAGTGTAATCCTTGTGAGGCCACGGACATCAGCAATAGGTCAAATAAAATGAAAAACTTAAAACCTAAAATACTTACAGACTAGTGTAAAGATAATAAAAAAAAGTTAAAGGAAGTACTTGTAGAACTACCCAACCCTATAATATTAATTATAATACTTACACTAATTATACCTAATAACTTAAACTTACGGTACAGATGAATATATATATTTTACAAGAACTGTACACATTAGAGCCTCTCGTAAGGACTGAAACAACATGATTAATGTCAACGCACTATATGAAAGTCCTGCACGAGATCTGATAGATCCCGTAATGTGTCAAATAATTGTTGAAATTGATTCCACATTTTGCAGGTACGCGGAAAATAATATCGATAAATTTACATGAATTCTTAGCCTGACTTATAAACATAATTATCTATATATATAAAAATGAATTGCTGTTCGTTAGTCTCACTAAAACTCGAGAACGGCTGAACGGATTTATCTTATCTTAGTCTTGAAATGTTCGTGGAGGTCTAGGGAAGGTTTAAAAGGCGAGAAAAAATCGAATAATTTCCGGGAAAACCCTAAAAACAGCCCTTTTCTATTTCCCATACAAACGTTTTCTAAATAATATGTAGAGTCAATTTGAACTTTATTGCTATTCAATAAAGTTCATATTAAATTATAATCACTCACTGTTGTCTAAGCAATTTAGGTGTGTTCCTAACGTCAACGAGTCAATTTGCAATTTTATTAACGAGTTAATTTGCAAAATTAAGCATCATGGTGTGTCGAAAATAATAATAAAACTTCATGCTTCATTAAAAAAATGCTTTTTTATTTAATACGTTTTGTTTGTTTTGAAATTAATTTATACCAAAGTTTAGGTCTTTTATTTATCGATTGAGGCAGTACGAAGTCTGCCGGGTCAGCTAGTATGGAATAAGAATTTGGAGTATCTTGATTTAGGGTCACGACGTAAACGGAACAAATGTTTTGAAATAGTTACGTTGGGGCTCTTTCTACCAACTAGTACTCTAATATTTTGGTCATGTCCTCCGAAGACAACCAGATAACCTGGAGAAACTGGTTATGGTGGGAAGTGTGGAAGTAAAAACTACAAGGGATCGTTCACCTGTACGTTGATCCGATTTAATAAAGAGAGAAATGGAAGCAACTTGTCCAACCACTAGACCATATCAGTGCAGGCACGAAGCATATAGAAATGATGATTTGGGGCCTTAGTTTTTCCCCCGGGCCTTTAATTACCCAGCTGTACCCCTGCTCTTTAAACATCACAGTGTTAGAAAAGACAACTAATATATACCTAAAACAAAAACCTTTGAACCATTTATCTACACTAATATTATAAAGAGGAAAGATTTGTATTTTTGTATGTAACGAATAAACTCAAAAAGTACTGGACCGATTTTAATAATTCTTTTTTCATTAGAAAGCTACACTATCACTGAGTAACATTGGCTATATATAGTACTAGATTTCTATAGAAATCTTTAGAAATTCCTATTAAAACCAACCGAAGGTGTCATTCATTAGTCATAAAATGTCTTTCATCGCATACGCTGTAAAGAGTATAAATGATAGGACAAAAAAATGTTCGACAATATAATAGAATATATCAATATCTACAAAAAACTTCGCGAGACCATACGTTTAACTATTGTAGTTACGTCACTATAACTACTTTTTTACATTTAACAAATTGACAGAAATGCCGCTCAAAATCAGACCGTGTTATCCGTACCATTTATAAATTTTTATCTAAATAAATAATTTAATATTCAAGACTGTCTCAATACCTGATGATTACTTTTTGAATTATTGAAATCGGATATTCTATTCAAAAGATATCATGACATTAAAATAAAAATACATGCCGGCGGCGGCCGCCACGCAGCGTATCGAGTAACTAACTCGACGAGAGAGGGACAGTGCGGGAGAAGGGGGTGCAAGCGACATTGAACATTTCGAGTTCACTTAAAAAGTTCTTATCAGAGCTACTTAGTTTTAGTATTAGAAATCACACATTTTCATAATATTTGTCAATTCATGGGCGTTTTAATTATCATGCTTATAACTTAAATATCTGTACCTATTTATGGCTACCCATACGAAGCCGGGACAAGCCGCTAGTAACTATTAAAGAGAAGAAGTTTTGTAGGAACCTCCATTTACTGACGTTGTTTTCTCGATACATCTTTTTGTATCAAAAAAACACCCTAGCTTTTTGATTGACTTTTTTTTTAGTGACTTGCCCACTTTTTAACAACATGCGATAACAACTCCATATTTTAATGAGCTCCAGTTAATAATCGCATCCAAATTTACTCTCAAAGAGCGTTGTAAAAGCTTTTTGAATAAGCTTTCACTTAATCATCGTAAAAAATCACTTTATAAAGTTTGAAAGCCCTCAAAGCGCTTGCTCCAACGGCGGAGTTTGAGACGGATTTGCCGGATAAGCTGTACAAAGGTTGTACCCGGCCTTGAATCAAAATAACCGGATATCGTTTGAACAATCGATCCGGTCTCATTCTATTTTCGTCCTTAATACCGTATTGTTTATTACTTTACAAGAAAAACAACTGGGTATTTTATGTAGTTAGAATAAATTACGATAATTTAATCACGATTGCATTGTCTGGTTGTTGACTGGGCATGGCCAGTTAACACCTTTTTTATCAAGGGTGGAGTCTTCCCAAGATACTTGAACTTTAGGGGGGGGATAGACCAGGTTTTTCTCCATCAAAAATCCCTAGGAGGCCTTTCTCTAGGTATAACTGGAGCTTCTGGATCACCGGTAAAGGCTTTCGCTACGTTGTACTCCTTGAGATTTTCTTACACGACTATTAGTCTTGCAGGCGATGAGTCTTACCATGGAAGATTAAGACCACATTAATCTGCCATCTTTCTGGAGTCGTATCACCGAGGTCCCACTATCTAGCTCATTTGCTTTCTCCTTCTTGACTGTGACAGTTTCCTCCGCTAAGAATATTTCCAAAACGACTGGCGGGAAGAAGTTGTCCTCAAAGTTACCATCCAACTATCTCTTACTAAAATTACCTGTTAACAAGTGATCGCAATTCCACTGAAGACTATATCATCATTTACCATCAGATGACATTATTGGAAATAAAAGGAAGGTATGTACAACAGATATTTGGAGTACATGCCCACTATGTCGCGATTTGACTACTTGTTTATTAACCTTGGCTGACACCGACTCCAAATATAAGAATACAAACAACTCTAAAAAAGAATATGCAATTATTTGTCTACTTTTTAGAGCATATTAATATTTGTAACAGTTTTGTTTGTAGGCGGTTCTTTTTTGTTAAAATTTTTATTTATTTTATGATTTTTAGTGAATCTGAAGTACATTAACAAATTTGTCTGAACATGAGTACAACGTCTTACTCAAATGAGACCGCACGGTTTAAATAAAACAACGTTGCAAAGTGAAATTTACTTTAATATAATAGTAGTGTTTTATATGGTAATCGAGCGCAAATTTAATCCATAAAAGTTTCCTTCCCCCCCCCCCCCGAATCTGCTACCACCGCTTCGCACGTAATACTCCTCATAATATCGCAATGCAGCAACAAACGTAAGGTCATTGCCATTTGATTACAGACAGTTATAGATTTTGACAAAAATCACACTCTTACTGTAAGCCGTTGAGGAGTTCCATTGATCTTCATATTTAACTA
>JACTOM010000916.1:1616779-1728727 GCA_015832385.1 Elymnias hypermnestra | reverse complement strand
CTAATGACGCCGCCGCTCCCGCTGATTTGGAGGTAGCGTCAATGTGAGATGGTGCAAGCGTATCAACACATGTAGCATCCCACACCAACGACCTTCCTTTTTTCCAAGGCATCAACGACATACCATCAGGTCTCTTACCATCATCACGTGCAATTCCATTCGGCTCGAGAATAGCCGGCACGTTAATGGTGACAAGGGTCCTTCTGATGATGTCGTTGATGCCAGCGTGTCTCGGAAGACAACCAGCACTACGAAGACAAGAAAGTTTAATAACAAATTATCTGTATTTGTTACAAATTTTATGCTTCCTTAAAGTTCCTTTAGAAATTCAAACTAGGTGGTTCTTTTGTCGCTGGGAAATGCATTTACGCACCCCGACTGATGGGGTCGGGAGTGTGGGACTCCGCGAGGGGGAAAAACCCGCAATACTCACTAAAACCCAGCGGGACCGCCATCAAGCATGAGTGGGGAGCCAGAGGTTCGTTAAGGTATTCCTCTCTGGCCACTCGGTTGCAGCTCACAAATATTCTATACGGGGAGGAGTTGTATGAATCTCCGCTTCCTGTTTCCTGCACCCCTGCTGGAGTGTTTCACCCTCTCCCTTTGCCATGCCTCCTTAAGCGAGCTAACAAACTCGCAAAGTGAGAGGTCTGTGCCGATCAGCGACGTCATAATGAGTCGCTGAGGTCCCCAGGCGGGACATCCTGCCACAGTGTGATGGGCTGTGTCTGACGAGGCACCACAATCTTGACATCTGGCGGACGGTTCACAGCCAACAGTTTGGTACAGGTATTTGCCCAAGAAACCATGACCTGTACCAACCTGTAGGAGAGCGATCGAAAAGATGAAGGCAGATCGCCCCTACTATGGCCCCGCACGCTGCTGGGGACCCGAGATCCTCCTTCCACCTTTGGGTCAAGGCTCTGTTAGGGGAGACAAAAAAATTACTATCTGCAACATCGTTTATTTACTAAAATGCTACCTTAATTCTTTCAGGCGTTTATATCCATCAAATATATACAAGCATGTTAAACTTATAGATACCAGATTTGTGAACAGAGATGATATTAACAGTAATTTTCTTGAAATGGTCATGATAAATATATCTACGAAATTTCCATGTCCCTAAAAGGTTTAAGTTCAAACCGTTTGAAAGTGAACGCGTTTAAAATTCAAGATGAGGGGGCTCCAATTCAAATATCTTATATCTAAAAGCCCTCCAGGTAGGAACTAATATCACCAATTTTAATTAAGGACAGTTCAAACAATGGTACGGGTCCATGGAAACCAGTGGAGCGACATTCTTTCTAAAACTTTTCATTAGCCTATTGTTTGAATCTGCTGAACTGATTTGCAAGGTGTTTTAACGGTCAGATTAATATTATAAGGAACAACATTGGATATTTTTTAAACCTGTCATAAATTTATAAGACGTTTCGTACTTGTATTGCTGCGAACGGGAACAACGAGCTTAGTTCAAAACCTCCTCCCCCGCAACAACCTCAGCACCCGCGTTCGCCGTATCTCCCTCTTAACATGGCCGCACGTATATCCCGTGTAGGAGATTTGTATAATAAGCCTCCCTCAGATTTTGCATCTACACATTAGTCTTAGATTCCAGATCGGTGTAGATCCTACAGCTATGTACAAATCGTGCCAACGATGAACCAAACGACTGAAAGACCCAAGCACCGAACGCGATCCGAAGCCTTAAAAATTGAAGATTGAAGGATTGAACCCAGACCCGACCAAGGCACTCAACCTGACGACCCGAATACCGAAGATCGACGTCCTATGAACTCATACAGTCCACTTTAGTAAGTAAAAGTAAGTAGCAGCCCTTTAACGTCCCACTGCTGGGCACAGGCCTCCTCACTCCAAGGAGCGAGGGTTTTTAGAGCATAGACCCACCACGCTGCTCCACTGCGGATTGGCAGGCATAATACACAACAAGTGTACTCTCTATTCCTTCACTCTCATAGTCCGATGTGACGGGAATCCGACACGACCGGAGAGAGATTAGGCGCAGGACCGACGGCTTAACGTGCTCTCCGAGGCACGGGGGTGGACCACACCGCCAACTTTCCTAACTTCGGGCAAATATTGAGAAAATCTTAATAGAAAACTCAATATTGGTTATTGAATTGGCCCGACCTGGGACTCGAACCCAGGACCTCATGTCTGTAGTCGAATATGCTAACCACTAGACCAATGAGGCAGTTACAGTTCACTTTACATGGAGGAATTTGCTTGATCCTGAATCCCTCCACAACATATACGTTTCGAAGTGCCCATTACCGTTGTAAATTATGGAAATGGAACCTTCGCCAGCAGAATTCCCGGGTTTGACTCTTATGATAATATCTAAATCGTCCAGTGCTGTGCTTGTTCTTCTCGCTCATAGGAGAGGATTTTTAGAGCGTACCCTCACCACGCTGTTCTACGACGGGTTACCAGGCTACACGTACTCTAGAATTACTCCCTAGCAGGTTTCCTCACGACCTTCTCATTTATTGAAAAACAAAACGAGGGTATGACGTTTGCTAATATGTGTCATGAAAGTACATTCGGTGGGAATAATATGTCTCCCCAATTCGTCGACAAATCAACGCGTCAGTTGAAATTTAAATTCTAAAATATAAATAATAATCGTTTCAGCTCCGCAGTGACAAATACCCTCGGCCGGCTATAATTCCGCTGAAAACAGTGCCAATAAAATCGGGCCGATTTTATATTGGCTTGCAGCCAACCGTCACATAAGTCTTAGGTTCTTTACAGACACGCGACAAGACTGTCGGGATTGTTAATTGCGACTTAAATTCGCGACAACAATAGCCATTCGCTTTTTGTAGAGAATGAGAATCAAAATAGCATCAATTTATATTGTATGTATAAATTATAAATATATTAATTGAAGTGTTTAGCGTCACGAAAATATGCAGCGTTTTTATACTAATTAATTTGAAGCATAGATAGTTTTAATATTTACAAATAACATGTGGCGTTTCTTAATTTAATATACTATTTGTCATAAAATATGAAATAAAAATATTTCGTCATTTATCTGTTCTGTAAAATTTAAAAACAAAATCAATAATTATTAATAATGCAAAAACATACGTGGCATTATTATTTACAATTTGCTATTTGAGATTTGGATAAATTATTTGTATTATTTTTAGATACTTTTAATATTTTAATGACAATTAAATTCATTAATTTTTTTTTTATTGCTGACAGATTAGCGCTTGACTGTGATCTCACCTGATGGTAAGTGATGATACAGTCTAAGATGGAAGCGCGCTAATCTGTTAAGAGGCGATATACCCCTTACGGTTTCTACACAGCATCGTACCGGAACACAAATCTCTTTGTTTGGCGGTACGTTTTTGCTGGTAGGGTGGTAACTAGCCACGGCCGAAGCCTCCCACCAGTCCAGACTCAGACAAATTAGAAAATACAATTTCCTAAATTCGTCCTACCGGGGATCGAACCCGGGACCTCCGCTAGCAAAGCGAATACTCGCACCACTGCGCCAGCGAGGCCGTCAAACCGATTCCTAACATATCTTCCTTTTCCCTCCCTCTAAGTCTAGATTTGTATAAATATCGATAAACATGACATAAATATTAGTTTCATTTCTGACATGTGTACTTTGTACGCATGCACATTTAACTTTTTTTAATTCATCTTATATATTGCCTCATTTATTTTATTATGCTTAGTCGTTGAACTGCCTCATTGGTCTAGTGGTTAGCATGTTCGACTACAGACATGAGGTCCTGAGTTCGAGTCCCGGGTCGGGCCAATTCAAAAATCAATATTGAGTTTTCTATTAATATTTTCTCAATATTTGCTCGAAGTTGCGAAATTGGCGGTGTGATCCACCCCCGTGCCTCGGAGAGCACGTTAAGCCGTCGGTCCTGCGTCTGGTCTCTGCGGTCGTGTCGGATTCCCGTCACATCGGACTATGAGAGTGAAGGAATAGAGAGTGCACTTGAGTGCTATACCTGCCAATCCGCAGTGGAGCAGCGTGGTGGGTCTATGCTCTAAAAACCCTCGCACCTCGGAGTGAGGAGGCCTGTGCCCAGCAGTGGGACGTTAAAGGGCTGCTATTTACTATTACTTTTTACTTAATCGTCATTTTTTTCGAATTTAAGTTTAACTGAATTAAGTGAAGTACCAACAGACATATGTAATCATACATACGTACTAGTGTGCTTTATTTTTCCTCGTCTCGCTGGTGTAATGGTAGAGTAGAAATCATAAGAGGTAAATTTTCTTTAAGCATTAGCTTGATTCCATTTAATAGTGTATCATCACTTATCACCAGGTATGATTACAGTCAAGAGCTAACCTTACCGGAATAAAATAGAACTCTATTATAGTTCGTGGACTCAATTTTCGGTAGGATAGATCTAGGAATCTGCATTTTCTAATTTATCTGAGTCGGGACTGGTTGCAAGCTTCGTCCATCGGTAATTACCATTCTACCACCAAAAACTTATCGCTAAGCAAAATATTTGCGTCCCTCAACAATGCAAAACTATAATAGGTAAAATCAAATGACCAGATTAGCGCGGATTCGTCTTAGATTTTACTTATGATCATGTGAGATAACTGTTACAATCAGAATAATATTCTTTATTCAAGTAGGCTCAAAAAGCCCTTTAGAATCATCAGTAGTCTGTCCGTTGGTAAAATATCCACCACCGATTCAGAAAATTGATTCCGCTGAAATGAAACCGAAAATAAATTCAGCTTTAAACCTTTCAATATAGTTTTGTATGTTCAATGTGTAATATTTCGCTTCTATGTGCAACTGCCAAACGTTTTAATTGCTTAAATAAATGTCTTTTGTAAAGGGAGTTGTTGAGCTGTGGTCAACGTTATCTACGTATGGGGTGAGCGGTTGTCTGATCCAAGCATTGAAGTCTCTCTTTGAAGGTTCTAGTGCTTGTGTCGGAATAAACAGTACGATATGGATGTATTGCGTCAACATGACTGTTCAACCTATTCATGGATAAATGTTTCACAAATTTAAGAGAAAGTACGTATGGGTTAAGAATGAATGAATTACTCATCAAATGTTTACTCTACCCTGATGATCAAGTAATACTTGCGTCATCCGCTAATGAGCTACAGGAGATGCTAAATATTATGAATGAAGCTTTGAAAGGGAAAGGAATGAAAGTGAATGTAAACAAAACGAAAGTTATGCTTTTTGAACGAGATGAATCTATGATGAATGGCAATATTTTGATAGATGGGGAACAAGTGGAAGAGGTGAAAGAATTTGTATACTTGGGATCTAAATTTACAAAAGATGGAACATGTGANGTTATATAAAGCGGTCTCATCTCTCTGATCAGCAAAATTATTTATTAAGGCTTTCCTTATTCCTTGCCAAGTTTCAGGGATGCCATTTGAATTAATAGTACGAGCGGCATGTCCTGTAACTTTGTTGAGAATACCATTTATTAAAGCTAAATTACTCAAATCGTATTGCGAGTCAGCCCTAATAAACTGCGCTACTAGCTGATCGCACAAATGCACGAACCGCGTGAGAACGTTCGGGTTACCGTCGAACTCAGGTAACAGGCGTAAGGCCTTATATACCTGATCTATTAAATCTGCACTCATGTTACCCCTTATGTCACTATTAATACTAAATATTTCACTATCACTATTTTCTAGAATATTACCTAGGTTTCTATTTGCATCGATTTGCGATATTCTATTAATATTAATTGACCCAGAGGTCCGGGATTCACGTGGGTGAAAAATTTTGATATAAGTAATATTACGAAATATATAAAAAAAATATATAACCTAGTCTAAGAGCTAGTCCACGATTGACGTAGGGAAAATAATTAGGAAAAACTAAAATTAGGAAAGGCGAGCAACTCTAGTAAGATCTAGGTACTTACCAAGTCATTTGTAATTATCTGCTGTATCGATTTCCAGATACTCCTCCTAGCCGCGACTGCCGTAGGTTCTTGAAATAGTCGTTTTCTAAAACGACTTATCCTCTAGACTGCGCCAATTACGTTCGGGGGCAGCTAGGGGGTGCAAACAACTACAAACTGTTGTTAAAAAAAAGATTTATTAATTAAAAAAAAAGAATACAAAAAAAAACTATATCTAATTAAAACTACGTCCTAAACGATCGATGTAAGATCTCTAAGTGCCGTGAGCTCGCGGGGGCTCGCGGGCTAGGCGACCTGGATTTGCGTCACCGGCGTAAACTGCTGCGTTTGCGCCTCGTGCTGACGCGCTCTGTCACTAGGCGCGGACCGCGGTAGCAGGGGCTTGCGTAACAAGGACTGTTTACAAAAAATACAACAAAACATATTTGTATTATTGTACTTTATGAAAACAAGATCAGATTTTTTTATTAAACTTATTTTCTCGAGAACAATTTCACGTTTTGTAATTTAGAATAAAGAACTGTTTACAATAACGACAATGTTTTTTATAATCTTGTATTTTATAGAAATAACTTCGGATTTTTTTTATTAAAATTGATTTGGTGTAGAACATTTTAAAAAACCTATTCGTATTATATAAAAACAAGTCCAGAAATTTTAATTAAAAAGATTCCTGAACAACGATTTCGTGTTTTGTAATATAGAATAAAGAATTGCTTACAATAACGTAGAATATTTACAATTTTTAATATAATTAGTTTTCTGAAGAGCATTCGAATATGTTTTTTATAATTATGAATAAAAATATAATAACTTCAGAATATTTATAGACTGATTTAACGACAAGTATTTGAATCTGTTTTATTTTAATGTGGCTTAGTAATCACAAAAACGACAAAACACATTTATGTTATAATAATTTTAATAAACATGTTATTAATTTATATTGAGATTAATTTTCTGAAGCACTTCTTTTGAAGAAATTTATTTTTTAAACTATTTACAAAACACGCAAAATTTTAATAAGTAAATGAAGTTTTATAAAATTTTATTTTTATTACTGTGTTAGTATGTATATTAAAGTATATTTTATTTATATATTATATGTGTATTCTGTTTAATATTAGTATGTATTATTTCTTTATGCACCTCCCACTTACTTTAGTACAATCCTTCTCCTAAAGGTTGTCTGGAAGAAATCGCTGATTAGCGATAAGACCGCCTTTTTGTACATTTGTTTTGTTATTACTTGTGCGTCTTTTATTCTTTGTAATTCTTTTCTTTAGTGTACAATAAAGAGTATATAAATAAATAAAAAATAAATAAGTGACTTCCTGACTAACCTTTGAATGTGTTTTGTTATTATTTTGGTGTTTTAATTATTGCTTTATTAAACATTTCTTTGTAATAATGGTTGTAAAGGTTTTGTAGAAGTGTAGGAAGTTTTTAAACCGTTTTTCCTTATAAAAAATCACATGGACGTTGTCCGAGTTGTCTTGAAAATAATAAGTGCTGTTACAAAGCTCGAGATAATGCTTAAAAGACTAAAATAAAGCTGCTTAAAGCACATCACGGCTCGAGTGTTGCCTAGTGACCGCGACGTCAGTAGACGACCCAGTTTTTGAGTAGTTAGCGAATTCATCGCTCTACACTGTGAAAATAAAAAGCGATTTTTATAGTTTGAAATATTGAGCAAGGAGTATCCAGAGCAAACATCCAGGAAAATACACCAGGAGATGTTTGACGAAATCACTTTTACAACAGGATCAATTGACATGTGAAAGAAACCTACCATCCTTTTAATCCAGAAAGGAAAGGAATGAAAGTGAATATAAACAAAACAAAAGTTATGCTTTTTTAAAGTGATGAATCTATGATGAATGACAATATATTGATAGATGGGGAACAAGTGGAAGAGGTGAAAGAATTTGTATACTTGGGATGTAAATTTACAAAAGATGTTAAAATAATATTGAAAGAAGAAGTATGAGTGGATTGAAACTGAGTGACAAAGTAAGAAATAGTGTGATAAGGAAACTTTGTGGAATAAAAGAGGATGTAGTGACTAAAATTAAGAAAGGCATGCTTAGATACTTTGGGCATGTAAAGAGAATGAATGAAAGGAGACTGACAAAAAGAATTTATGAATCAAGAGCGAGTGGGAAAGTTGGAAGTGGAAATCCAGGACATTTTAAATAAGGGCCAGATCAAAAGTACTCTAAACCGACGAACTTGTATGAAAGGTTTAATATGAAAGAAAGAAGCGAAGGGGATATACAAGGATCGTGGCAAGTGAAAGGATGTGGTCTCTGCTATGTCTAGGTCTATAAATTGACCTCGTGACACGTTCCCCTATAATCTTCATATTATGTTGGATATCTATACTAACTAATATTATAAAGCTGAAGAGTAAATTGTGTGTGTGTGATTACTGGCCCAATTTGAAATTTTTTTTTAGTTTTAGATAGGCGTTCAAACTAATAAAAGTGCACCAGTAAAAAATGCTTTAAAATCAGTGTTTCTTTCTGTGAGCCCCTTCGGCAGCTCACTCTTGCGAAGATTTGTCGGTTCAGAATAAATGAAAATGCTACCAGATTTTCCACCCAACGCTCCGACGTCTACTTGTCACCAGACGAGGATTATATATTGCTGATGTTCAGCAGGAACGTGTTTGCCAAATTGGTCTTCTATTATACAGAGTCTGCGACTGGCAAACGTGCACTACTGCCACAAGTAAACGACGTTGGCTGGTACTTTATTCGTTATAAAGTACATCCTATGATTGGCGTTCTATTATTTACCAATCACAGGGATTACATTAATTACACAAAAAACTTTATTCTTTATAAGGACTCTTAAGTTAAACTAAATATATTACGAAACGAAAACGATTTTAAAACAATATTAACTTTAAATTAAACAAAAATATACTATTTCTAATTTGAGGAGAAAAGTCGCGAACACTTTCCTTTTGAGAGCTTCCGCTGCGTGCGAATTTTTAAGATAACCTCTATAACACTTTCTGTTTCTTACATGAAGCAGACGAACATAGCTTCTCATTTATATATCAGATAATTTAGAGTTTTGTAGTTTACATTATGCATATAGTACAAGTTGTTCGTGATACTGATGGAACAATGAGAAATGCGTATTAGGCAACACCACGACAAGGAATAAAGGTAATGGATTCATCAAAATTTCTTCACCAAAGCCTGCTATAATTTGTAGATACCAGAGTAGGTTACATTTCGTACATTTTAATAAAGAAGTTTTATGTTGGACACTACAAAGCGTGGAAGAAATGTATCAAATATCTAAAAACAACGACATTGCATCAAACGAGTGACCGCCGCGTCTGTAGGCGACCCAGTTTTGGAGTAGTTAGCGCATTAAGTGCTTGAGACCGTGAAAATATAATGCGGAACAAAGAAGTGCTTACACTATGAAAGAATGCTGGCTTGTTTGCTTAATCCTAGCTTCTTTTAGGTGTAATCTATCCTAATTCATCCTTTTAGCTGAGACGTACGCGGAGTGGTTTCCAATCGATGATGATGTCCTCCATGACGTTTCCGTCAACAGCAAATCTCTCTAGTGTTTATGATAATCCAATAACTAGCCAGAGTTTATCTGCGCGGGAAATGTTTAAAGTGAGGAAGCAGTTGCGTCGTGCAGACCCACTCTCTCTTCCAACACTACCAATGTCCAATAGACCGGTTTCCCGGGACGATCGGTGGTAGTTAGGATGCAGTGAGTTGGCCGGAAATCATAATAGACATTGATTGCGCCCTTTAAGGTGTACCCCATCACCTTGCTACCTTGCCACGGTTACCGTAAGCCTTTGCCTATGCATGAACTGTGCAAAGAAAGACGCCTTACAGTATCCTCCACTAGGTTTAACCCACTGATCAAAGTGGTTATCAGTGTGTAGCCGCTGCGTACACAACAGCTATGGGGAGCTACTAGTGGAGAGATTGTGAATAGTTTACAAAACACTTTTGGAGTTGTTACACAGTAGTCGATCAACAACTACCACATTGCAATGCACTACATTCCAAAGATTTCCAATCGAAAGAGGTGTTCGACAAGGATGTGTTGTGTCACCATAGATGTTCAACCTATTCATGGATAACTGTTTGAAAGATTTAAAAGAAAGTAAATATGGTTTAGGCATAAATGAATTACTCATTAAATGTTTACTCTCCGCTGATGATCACGCAATACTTGTATCATCTGTTAATGAGCTACAGGAGATGGTAAATATTAAGAATGAAGCTTTGAAAAGGAAAGGATTGAAAGTGAATTTAAACAAAACGAAAGGGGAATGGAAGGGGAGGATCAAGATAAACGTTCCTGACCAAATTCAGGACATTTTAAATAAGAACCAAGTCCAGAGTACTCTAAAACGAAGAACTTGTACGAAAGATTTAATGAGAGTGAAAGAAGCGAAGGAGATATACAAGGATAGTAACAAGTGGAAGGACGTGGCAATTGGAAGGTCTACCTTTATGGGAATGAGACGCGTTGGTATGTATGTAGCTCTAATCTATATCATTATTCAACAAAATTTCTTTGACTACCTAGACGTTTGATTTTACACAAAGCTTTCCACTTTGTTTGCGTTAAACTCAGAAATTACTTAACCGATTTCTTTGCGGTTTTCACCAATATTTAGAGTAATGATTGAGTATACTTTGTGGATACCATTTATCACGATAATTGTTCCAAATGTTGGTAAAGATCAAGCTGGAAAGCCTGAAATCAGCCTGGAAGCTTTTACCAAAAAGCTGCCTAATCCTTTTGAGATATCACAAAACATTGTAAACCTAGATTATTTATCTTTTACAGATCTACAAAACTCTCCTATAGTGTATATCTATATTTTAAGGATCCATTTGATCTTTCTAAGTTAATCCTTTTTAAATCGAGGCCTATTTCAGGATAGGATAACAAACGCTTCAGTTTATAACTTGTAAACATTTCTTTTGACTTAGACGGCAAGAGAAGTGAGCTCTAAACTAAGCCCTTAAGTCGGATTCATCCGGAGGTGCCAGAGCTGAATGCGTCAGTAGATATCGGGATAACACTTGGGTAAAAAGGGTTTTGCTAGGTTTTAGTGGGTATGCTGGTACAGCCAGCGTGTGCCACATTCCTGAATCTCCTGGATGAAGGTTCATACTACATTTCGCGTACATAAAACATTTCCAAGCGGAAAAGAAAATATCACAGCAGAACTCGTACATAATGATCTCTTAATATAAAAACATATTTTTAAGTCTTGTTTATATTTATACAAACTTTAGATTTGATGAGAGAGACTGAGACTTAAGGAAGGGAAAAAGAACAATATGTTAGGAATTTAATTGTCATTAAAATGTTAAAAGTGTCGAAAATTAATACAAATAATTTATTGAAATCTCAAATAACGAATTGTAAATAAAATTCCTCGCTTTTTTCGTCAATATTAGAAATTTGTATAGAATTTAAAATTAAAATGCCACATTTCATTTGCAAATATTAAATCTACCTAACCTTCAAATGAATTAGCATAAAAATCGCTGCACATCTTCGTCACGCTAATCACGCGTTTCATCCGTAAAAATTTTATCCTAATACACCAAGTTACACAGTAACTGTGACTGAATTATTATACATATAGATTAAAAAGATATGCTTTTCCACTAATATACATGCATTTTACTCTGTACCTCTGAATTCGAAAACAAATAACATAATTTATATTTGAATTTGGGATATCTCGTTTCGTGAACAGAATACTTTATTGGCAAACTAAATTAACTTTGAAAACATCGTAGTAATTCATAATTTATTTTATCTGTAGTTATCTTATTGTTTACTTGTGTAGACACGTGACTTCATCTGATTCTAATCTATCTGTAGTTACATACACAGCATCACGCCTCATTCCTTCCTCATTCATCACGTCCTTCCACTTGCCACGATCCTTTCATATCTCCTTCGCTTCTTTCATTCTCATTAAACCTTTCATACAAGTTCGTCGGTTTAGAGTACTCTTGACCCGACCCTTATTTACAACGTCCTGGTTTTGGTCCAGAAACATTCGCCTTGGTCTTCCCCTTCCATCGTTTCCATTCGCTCTTGACTCATAAATCCTTTTTGTCAGTCTCCTTTCACTCATTCTCTCTACTTGCCCAAACCATCTAAGCATAGCCTTCTCAATTTTAATCACTACGTCTTCTTTTATATCACAACGTTCTCTTATCACACTATTTCTTACTTTGCATTTATTTTACTTTAATGATTCTTCTGCCAAACCTAATTTTCAAATTTTATCTTCAACTGTACAATTTCGAGTTTGAATATTTTCAAATAACATGTGACAACAAAATTTAATTAATAATTTCTGATATTGACTAACAACACGTGGCATTTTTATTTACAATTCGTCATTTGAGATATCAATAAGTTATTTGTATTAATTTTCGACACTTTTAATATTATGACAATTAAATTCCTTCCCTCTAAGTCTCTGAAATCTAAAGTCTTATATTTGTACTAGCAGACCCGACAGACTTCGTTCTGTAAGATTTGGAATGTGGCAGATTTCAGTTTCACGAATGATTTTCGAAATGAAATTACAGCAGTACTAATGATCTATAGCTCTTACATTTTGTGATTATTCAATTGATTTTGAACTTTATGTAGCGGTAATAAAGTGCAAATTGACTCGTTGACGTTAGGAACACACCTACATTGCTTAGACAACAGTGAGTACTTGTAATTTATTATGAACTTTAATGAATAGCAATAAAGGTCAAATTGACTCTACATTTTAGTCAGAAAATATTTGTTTTTAGAGGTTTCCTCTGCAATAATTCGCCGTAAAAACCATCCTTGGACTTCAACGAACATTAAAAAAAAAGAATTGTCAAAATTGACCGATTCGTTGTTGAGTTATGCCCTTACCAACCCATTTTGCGATTCCTTTTTATATTATAGTTAAATATAAACAAGACTTAAAAATTTGTTTACCAAAGAAGTTTCACTTCTGACATGTTTATTTTGTCGTGTTACTTTTTTCTTTCATATCTCATCTGGGAGTTAAAAGGCCTTTGCCCAGCCGTGGGACGTCAATAGGTTCAAGTAGTTAAATCAAATCGAAATATCTTTATTCAAGTAGGTCTATTACAGCACTTTTGAAGGTTATCAATTTGTCTGTATTTTTTTATATGTGTTACCTCATATCTTCCGACTGGGTGGACCGATCTTTTTAAATCCAGTTCTGATGATGACATCCATGAGAAAACCGGATAAGTCTTAAATTTGCATTAAGCATGTGCTGGACAAAAGGACGAATAACTCAAGATCACGCCAACCAATTTCGATGATTCTTTTTTATTAGAAAGGATATACTTCAAGGGTTGTTTTGCGATAGTTTGGTTAGGTTCTGATGATGGGATCCATGACAATGTGACGGAACTCTTCAATTCTTAGGAGCAAATTAACGATACTCGTCAGAATCTTCTATAACTATCCAGACATTAAAATCTTTATTTATTCATGTAAGGAATGCCTGATCAAATATCGTTTTATATAATAACTGATGATAACAACAAAGCACGACTTGCAATTTAAAGTTATATGTCTTTCTTATTTTTATGTCTTTTATACATTCTCATTCAAGTAGGCTTTTGAATCACTAGTCCAATTGTATTTAATGTTTCGGAGATTTGATGAAATACCCTGTACACTTCAGTAATTTCACAATAAATAGGTATTGACACTTGTCCCGCAACATACAAGCGGCGTCGTATTTAGCTGTAGTGAAATTAGTTCGCGCAAGTTTCGTTTTCTCTGACAGTTTATAAATGACCCCTGTCTGTCCGTTTGTTTAACATTTCTCAGTGGAAATGAACTTAGTTTGTTTCTGCGAACGCTATATAGCTGATTTACATGTTAAACTATAAATGGTTTCGTGTTATATTCATTTATGATACGTTAAACTGACTCCTGTATAGTGGCCACTTCTTTTTTTCTCGCAAGGAAATGCGGAGGAGGAAAACTAATGGCGGATAAAAACGCGGGTGGCAACGGCATACTTTCGTGCCGTAGTGCGTACACAGTTTTTCATGAGAATATGTAAATAATAAATCTTTAAATAACACGAAGAAATAAAGTAAGATATTTAGACACACACACACAACCACTTATATTATCTATATATCCATGAATGAAGATTTGAAAGAGAAAGGAAAGAAAGTGAATATAAACAAAACAAAAGTTATGCTTTTTGAACGAGATGAATGGCAATATTTTGATAGATGGGGAACAAGTGGAAGAGGTGAAAGAATTTGTATATTTAGGATCTAAATTTACAAAAGATGGAACATGTGAAAGTGATATTGAAAGGAGATTAAATGCAGGGAATATGGTAAATGGTGCTCTGTACGCCTTTATGAATAGCCAGATGGTGTCTCAAAGGGCTAGACTGGCTGTGCATGCTGGAGTGTTGGTGCCAACACTTATGTGTGGTAGTTAAAGTTGGGTGTGGCAGAAGAATCACATAAGTAAAATAAATGCGGTAGAGATGAGAGCGTTAAGAAGCATGAGTGGATTAAAACTGAGTGACAGAGTGAGAAATAGTGTGATAAGAGAACGTTGTGGTATAAAAGAAGACGTAGTGACTAAAATTGAAAAAGGTATGCTTAGATGGTTTGGGCATGTAGAGAGAATGAATGAAAGGAGACTGACAAAAAGGATTTATGAGTCAAGAGTGAATGCGAAAGTTGGAAGGGGAAGACCAAGGCGAACGTTCCTGGACCAAATCCAGGACATTTTAAATAACGGCCAGGTCAAGAGTACTCTTAACCGACGAACTTGTATGAAAGGTTTAATGAGAATGAAAGAAGCGAAGGAGATATGCAAGGATCGTGGCAAGTGGAAGGATGTTGTCTATGCTTACCCCTATGGGAATGAGGCGTGATGCTATGTATGTATGTAATAAGTTAGGTGTATAATAAATTGTAAACTTGTTTAGGGGTCCAGGGTATTTTAATTCTGTATCTTTCTTTTTATGCCCAAATAAATAAAGTTATTTTATTGTTATTATATTGAATCAAAAGCTCGTAAGCTTCGACTACGTAACTAAGCAACGAATAATAAAAATAAGATTAGAAATGCAATTGAGAACACAATAAATCTGCGAAAATTAATAAAATATCCTAAATAAATAAGTTAAGCAGAAAAACAAAATGCCAAATATATTAACGTATAAAAGAATCTAACATATTATTTAAACGGAAAGCAATGTGGTACTTTCGGCACATAAAAGAGCAACGAAAGTATATACTTTCGATACGGTGTGATGAAAAAGAATCATATTTTCTTTATTTAATTATTATATAATCTCTTATTAATTACGATTGAACCCGCGACTTCGTCTGCGTAGAATGTTATTTGGGTAGCATTTACATTCATTTAGACAAATTGCTTTACAAATAAAAAACATACTTATAAATACTTCAATGATTTATTTGCTGTCTATTAATGCAAGGAGCTTATAGTCCTGTTTCAGGCTTTAGATTATCGGTGTACCAAATTTCAATCAATTTCGTAAAATCCGTTCTTATCTGACCTTTACTCGTCAAAAGGAATATTCCTACCAAATTTCGAGTCTACGCTTTATGGTTCAACAGATATCATGATGAGTCAATAGTTAACACCTCCGCAACCCTCCTTGCGGGTGGAATTTCGTAAAATCCGTTCTTGGCTGACGCCAACTTGTCAAAAGGAATAATCCTACCAAATTTCGAGTCTCTACGCCTTATGTGAGGAATCAATAGTTAACATCCCCGCAACCCCCCTTGCGGGTAGAATTTCGTGAAATCCGTTCTTAGTTGACCCCTACTCGTCAAAAGGAATATTCCTACCAAATTTCGAGTCTCTACGCTTTATAGTTCAACAGATATCGTGATGAGTTAATAATTAACACCTCTGCAACCCTCCTTGCGGGTGGAATTTCGTAAAATCCGTTCTTGGCTGACGCCTACTCGTCAAAAGGAATAATCCTACCAAATTTCGCGTCTCTACGCCTTATGTGAGGAATCAATAGTTAACATCCCTGCAACCCCCCTTGCGGGTGGAATTTCGTAAAATCCGTTGTTAGCTGACCTCTACTCGTCAAAAGGAATATTCCTACCAAATTTCGAGTGTCTACGCTTTATGGTTCCACAGATATCGTGATGAGTCAATAGTTAACACGTCCGCAACCCTCCTTGCGGGTGGAATTTCGTAAAATCCGTTCTTAGTTGACCCCTACTCGTCAAAAGGAATATTCCTACCAATCTACGCTTTATGGTTCAACAGATATCGTGATGAGTCAATAGTTAACACCTCCGCAACCCTCCTTGCGGGTGGAATTTCGTAAAATTCTTTTGTTAACTGATCTCTACACGTCAAAAGGAATATTCCTACTAAATTTCAAGTCTCTACGCTTCATGGTTCCACAGCTATCGTGATGAGTCAATAGTTAACATCTTCGCAACCTCCCTTGCGGGTGGAATTTCGTAAAATCCGTTGTTAGCTGATCTCTACTCGTCAAAAGGAATATTCCTACCAATCTACGCTTTATGGTTCAACAGATATCGTGATGAGTCAATGCGTCAATAGTTAGATGCGTAGGTTTTGTTTACATTTTATATCAAGTAGTGCATTACTTTAATTTTGAAACATATAAAAATGAGAATAGATATATTTAAGTTAATAAGCCTTTATAAATAAATAAGAAACATGTCGGGGGCGTTAACTTTGTGAAGTTTTACTGCGAACGAAGTCACATATAAAGATTGTACCCATAAACATATTTATCGAGGCGGCTATTAAAAAAATGTAAAAACGAAATAGGTGAATCAATTATCACGTCAAAATGTAACGGTGTAAAATTAAAAACAAACAAAAAACCCCTTCCGTTTTGATGAATTGAACAAACACGAGCTCATCAATCTTGCGATATCATTAATTTGCGATTTAACAAATATCTGAAAAACGTCGGGGATTTTTCATAGATTTTTAATTAGTATTGAACGTATTGGAAACCGTATTGCTTTGTAAAGTACAATGTAAACTGTTTGTTTATCTTTACTTGATAAAGTATAAAACTGTAACGGTCTACAGACAGTAAGAAGCGGTTTCATCGTTATCAAATGACTTAAAACAATAGTTTTAAAGTGAAACTTCTCATTGCAAGTGAAGTTAGTAGCAGTCCATTAACGTCCCACTGCTGGGCATAGGCCTCCTCACACCAAGGAGCGAGGGTTTTTAGAGTATAGACCCACCCACGCTGCTCCACTGCGGATTGGCAGGCATAGTACACAACAAGTGTACTCTCTATTCCTTCACTCTCATTGTCCGATGTGATGGGAATCCGACACGACCGGAGAGATCAGGCGCAGGACCGACGGCTTAACGTGCTCTCCGAGGCACGGGGGTAGATCACACCGCCAACTTCCCAACTTCGTGCAAATATTGAGAAAATCTTAATAGAAAACCCGGGACTCAAACCCTGGACTTCATGTCTTTAGTCGAACATGCTAACCACTAGAAAATTGAGGCAGAAAGTAAGTGAAGTATATGTGAGTATTTAAAAGTATTAGGTTTATTGTTTATTCAGTCACACTTTTACTATTTACAAAATTACGACAAAATACGTATATGTCGGAGGGCAGGTGTCTGTGGAACGCTGGCGCCATCTGTCTATGGGCTTGGGGCAGAGTCAATAAGTGGCAGTCCGGTGCACGTCTCTCGGTAGTTCTCGAGTGACGGCCCGCCGGTGCGGTCGACTTTTGAAACTGTCGCGTTCTATTATTGTTAATAAGTTTGTGTAAATTGATATCGGGAACATTAAGTGATTGAAGAATATAATCCGAGTTAATTAATAAAGTGTTTGATTGCACCAACATTACCCACGAACGCCCACAGTATGGAACTTATGGATGCCATGGATGTCAGCGGAGAACCCTACGTTTTATGCTTTATGCTTTCCTTCCTCTCGTATTCTCCGACATATATACAATGTGAATTTAGTAAGAAAATTAAATTGTAGGATTAAACACAATATAAACCACAGAGATTGCACTTCTTTCGTTGGTACACTGATATAAGCGAACCTTTTTTTCAATTCGCACTATTAGTAACAGTCTGGTGGGTTATTTCTCTAAAACTCTCTCTCCTATGAGTGAGCAGATTGCTACTTACCTTTTACGTACATACAAGACTAGTAATAGCGTAGACACTTTTAAAATGTAAATGTAGTTATAGTGGCATTACTAAAGTTGTTGGACATTTGGCATCATAGACTTTTTTGTAGATATTAATACCTTCTATAATATTGTAAAACAATATTTTGTTCTATCATCATTAGTTTCCGCAGCATATGCGATAACAGATTTTATCTAAGCAATTTTTTCTTGGAGTTACATTAATGCATTTTTATTAGGGATCCCTATTTTTTTACTTCTTTTTTTATTCCATGTTTATTGGGCACCTTACTCAATACACTTACCCTTAGCCTCTCTTAATATTCTCTCTGGTATGTGTGTGTTTGCTGTTGACTTCTTTCTCCCCACATTCAGCGATGTTGTAGGGGTTCGGTAGAATAAAACCACGCAGATGATTGTGCTCAGAAACGGGGAATGCGTCCTCTCTGTGCAAGTTGCAGCTTGGCGAATTTCGAAGATCTCGGGAACGGTGTTGACGCTTCGAAAGTCGTTGCATCAGAGAAATTTACCAAAGGAATCCATCAGCGCCCCGCCCATGAGCATGACGCATACCCTATCGTGTCGATCGTTATTAGATAAGGATAACAGATACACATATATAATATTGCGTCTTATACAGGAAACATAAAATTTCAAAAGCAAGAGAAAAAAGAGGAAAAGATATAAATTACGTTAATTGTATAAAAGATAGTAAGGGGAAAGTATTGTCAGATAACGAAGAAATTAAAAAAAGATGGGAAAGATATTTTGAAAACCTAATGAATGAAGAGAATAATTGGAGTGGAGTGTTGGAAGATGTTCCATTGAATATGGGAGTTGTTAGAGAGATAGGCATAGAAGAAGTACAAAAGGCTGTCCAAAGTATGAGAAACGGTAAATCGGTTGGACCAGATGAGATACCAATAGAAGTGTGGAAGTTTCTGGATGTGGATGGATGGACGTGGCTGTCTTTGTTCTTCAATAAGTTGTTACAAGAAGAGGCGATCCCTGACGAATGGTGTATCAGTTCGCTGGTGCCTATTTTCAAAAACAAGGGTGATGTACAGGACTGTAACAGTTATAGAGGAATAAAGCTCATGTCACACAGCATGAAAGTATGGGAGAAGATTGTTGCTAGACGAATGAGAGAAGAGACGAATGTGACAGAGAATCAGTTTGGGTTCATGCCAGGACGTGGAACAACGGATGCCATATTCTCACTTCGCCAACTTTGCGAAAAGTACAAACGAGTACATAAGAACTTGCATATGGTGTTCGTTGATCTGGAGAAGGCATATGATAGGGTACCCCGTGAAGTCTTGTGGTGGGCTTTGAAAGAGAAAAGAGTGCCTGGGAAATACCTGCGTCTTATCCGTGCTATGTACGGTAGAGCAACTACATACGTTCGCTCCGCAGCCGGCGAAACTAACAAATTCAATGTGGGCGTAGGTTTGCATCAGGGATCGGCTTTAAGCCCTTTTTTGTTCCTCCTGGTAATGGATGCACTGACATCAAACATACAAGAGGAAGCACCCTGGTGCATGCTGTTTGCCGATGACATTGTGCTTGTTGGAGAGGATGGAGCTGAGGTACAGAGAAGGCTAGAAATATGGCAGGAAAAACTGGAAAACGCAGGGTTGAAGATCAATAGGACCAAAACAGAACATCTGTTCTGTGATTTCGGGGATCCATCCAGTTTTTCTTCGATTGTCTTAGATGGTGTTTCCCTTCGAGTCTGCTCAGATTTCCGTTACCTCGGCTCTATCTTCCAAAACGACGGCGGCATTGACCGAGATGTTACTAGCAGGATAAATGCAGGTTGGATGAAGTGGAGGCAGGTCTCGGGAACAATTTGCGATGCCAGAATGCCCCTTAAACTAAAGGGGAAGATTTATAAGACGATCGTAAGACCTGTCATCCTGTATGGATCAGAGTGCTGGGCCACCAAAGGGGAGAATGAAAGGAAATTGCATGCAGCGGAGATGCGAATGTTGAGATGGATGTGTGGAGTGACAAAATTGGATAAGATTAAGAATGAGTATATTAGAGGAAGTGTGAAAGTAGCACCAGTGACCGAGAAGTTAAGGAGTGGAAGGTTAGCCTGGTATGGACATGTAATGAGAAGGGAAGATAGCCATGTATGTAAGAGGGTTCTAAATATGATGGTAAGCGGCAGGGCCGGGAGAGGGCGACCAAAAAAAGTGTGGATGAATTGTGTGAAAGAGGATATGTCTATTAAGGGTGTGAATGTAGAAATGACAGCGGATAGAGTGAAGTGGCGAAAGGAAACATGCTGTGCCGACCCCACCTAGTGGGATAAGGGCAAGAAAACAACATACAGGAAACATATTGAAACAGGCAAATGTCATAGATAAAATATCAGTTATCTCGTGTCGCATACAGATGTGTTAATAACATGTGTCTTTAGTAGTAACACATTTAAGTTACATTCCACATCGAGAAGGAGATGGTTGGACCACATAACATCCTGCAGCACATAAACATTGCGCGTGGAGACTAAATTTTGTAACTACGCAATGATCAAGCCAAAGCTTGGAGCTGTGGGCTTCGCTTACCAAGGTGTTCACGCCGGCCGTGACCCTATCCTGGACTCGACCCTGGACTCGGACCCATAGAAATCCAGGTCGAAACAGTCACTGAGACGGCGGGAGGAGAATTATATGAAAGATTCCATATGGGTCGAACAGATGTGAATGCACGTACCTGGAGTCCCGGCGCCGTTTTCCTCGATCGACGACGAGCCCTGTGGTAGGGGAATGATCAGGTGGGTGTGTATTTTGTATGTGTGTATACTTGTGGGTATGTATTTGCCAAGGCGTCGCGGAAAGCTGCTGTCGGCGACTTCGATCTTCTCATCCTCTCCAATGGTGTCAAAAAAAGTGCAAAACCTGGGGCCACCACGTGGGCCGAATAACTCTGCCGCGCTGACCCACCGCACTTCGTTAGGGGGCTACGAAATGGTTTCTAACGCCATGACCTGATCAACGGCATCACAAAACTCAATACCGAGTGGAATTACTGCACTTTTCCAACAAAACAATGCAAAAACCCACGAAGCGGACTCTCTTAGCCCGTCACGATGATCGACTACAGTCAATAGATATACTATATTGCTCCATGCTTATTGCATGCTTATTGGAACGGCGCAGGAGGCGCCCTCTCATGGTAGAAGCGCCGCTTCCCTATAATTAGCGCATTAGTACGTCGGAAAGCTTGCAGATGACCGCTTCCGAGGTACCAATGCCTAGTGCCAGATGGCGCGAACACAAGGTATAGGTATCCGACATTAAACCTAGCATTTCAACATCTATACAAGTCTATTCTTGCTCTATACAGAACTGGGTAAGTTCGATATAATACCATTCCATCGGGTGTGCGTTATAGTCCCCAAAAATATACCCACGACTTTCATTATAACTGTCAATAACATCATTTACCGAACTCAGTATGCTATGATAAGAAGTGATATTGGAGTGAGGCGTCACTGAACATATTCCACTAGATTTTAAATATAATACTTGTTTTTAGGTAGTCGAGAAAAATCGACTACAGCGAGATGATAGTCGACAAGCGGGATCCGAGGCAGCGGAGCGCGAAAAGACAGCAACTCGACTTTAAATAAAATTATAAATTCATAGTTGAAACTTTAACAAAAGTAAGATACAGTTTTATAGCCCGGCTGTTAAGAGGAGTTTACAAAGACCCTTTATATTTTTCATTAAATCTGTTAAACTTCGTCTATATTCACAACAGAATTAGAAATAGCTATTAATATCACCTGCTGAACTAACGTCAACCTTTTTGTTAAAGTTTTTTATTTAAATAGTCTCAATAAAAGCATTGTTAGATTGTCTGTTTGTATCGAAACTACCACCGGTTTGGAAAATTGATTCCGCTGAGAGGAAACCGGCAAGAAATTCAGCGGTTTAACAGCTTCGTAAACTCTTTACTGACTGGGCACTAAATAAACTTACTAACTCATTAATACTAAATTTTCAAAACTCTTTGCTTATATCTCTTGAAATATTGACCCCTTAATGCAAAAATTATGTACCGATTTCCCCATTTTCCCACGGAATAGAGAAATACCAATTCGCTGCTGCTACCATTTCGCCAACGAAGCCTTCAAAATATGGTTAATTATGGGGTTTTCTCTCATATTTTCTAGCAAACAACTAGTAAATAAAAAAATATAATGTTACGGTCAACTGATGCGAGCCATGGACGCCGCTATATTGGTTTTGGCTGCACTGCAAGCTTCTTTCTTATTGACGGCTCCGCTGGAACAGTGGTACGAGTATTGGATTTGATAAGGATTAGAATAAAGAGTAATCGTTGAGTTTCTAGGCGGTTTCTTCTCAGCGGAATCAACTTTCCGAACCAGTGGTAGATTTGTGACCAGCGGGCAGACTACTGACGATTCAAAAGTGTTTTTTTGAACCTCCATTCTAAACCAAAATTCTAATAAAGAATATTATGGATCTGGTTCTCGTTCTGGTTCTGGTTTTGATTCTGATTCTGATTCTGATCCTGATCCTGATCCTGATCCTGATCCTGATCCTGATCTTGATCCTGATCCTGATCCTGATCCTGATCCTGATCCCGATCCTGATTCTGATTCTAATTTTAATTTCGAGAGTTGTCGGGTTTTTGGCCTAATTGGGGAATTAAGGAAACTTTAATTTTCTAATTTGTGTGTCTGGACTGTTAGGAGGCTTCGGGCGTGGCTAGTGCCCTAATGATCTTACCACCGCCAAGCAAAGACATTTGTATTCCGCTAAGATGCTGTGTATTAACCTTATTGTAAATTGCCTCTTACCAAATTAACGCACTTCCATCCTAGACTTTATCATCACTTACCATCAGGTGTGATCACAATCAACCGCTTAACTGTCAGCAATAATATAACAGCACCTAACTCTGCCACAGACTACAAGAAGAAAGAATCTTTCTTTATTAATCTGATCTTTAAATACAATTTGAATCCCACTAACGTGCAAGCCCCTTTAAATAGTTCAAACCTAAATTTAGCATATCTTATACAATTTAAATTTTAAAATTTATACTTATTCATTGTAGTTTGAGTCTTTCTTGTTGAGAGTCGAGAGAATCTCTGTTTGACTTACATTCACTTCGTAAATTAATTTTATCTTTTGTATTCTCGTTAAATACAATGCTGAAGATCGCATCTGACTTTCACAAATCAGTTTAAATAAAGGTAGTTGAATAATACGAAACTTTATCAAATAATATCACAAATTTTGTCCCTTTCTGTTACTTACTCATAGTAGGCAAGATAAATATCTTTAATAACAAAAGGTAAGTAGCAGCTTATTGCTCTTATCTCAAAGGCGAGAGGATCAGTGATCAGTTTGGTAAACCATTTTGCCTTTGCCCAGTGTCTCACACCTTTTCGTCCTTGACCAGTGTCTCAAACCCTCTCGCCTTAGACCAGTGTCTCAAACCTTTTTGTCTTAGACCAGTGTCTCAAATCCTCTCGCCTATGACCAGTGTCTTAAATACATTCGCCTTAGACCAATATCTGAAACCCTCTCGCCATTTGCCAGTGTCTCAAACCCTCTCACCTTAGACCAGTGTCTCAAATCCTCTCGCCTATGACCAGTGTCTTAAACACATTCGCCTTAGACCAATATCTGAAACCCTCTCGCCATTTACCAGTGTCTCAAACCCTCTCACCTTAGATCAGTGTCTCAAATCTTCTCGTCTTTGACCAGTGGTCACAATCCTTTCGCCTTAGACCAGTGTCTCAATCCCTCTCGTCCTTGACCAGTGTCTCAAACTCTTTCGCCATTTACCAGTGTCTCAAACCCTCTCGCCTTTGACGAGTGTCTCAAATCTTCTCGTCTTTGACCAGTGGCCACAACCCTTTCGCCTTAGACCAGTGTCTCAATCCCTCTCGTCCTTGACCAGTGTCTCAAACCCTCTCGCCTTAGACCAGTGTCTCAAACCTTTTTGTCTTAGACCAGTGTCTCAAATCCTCTCGCCTATGCCAAGTGTCTTAAACACATTCGCCTTAGACCAATATCTGAAACCCTCTCGCCATTTACCAGTGTCTCAAACCCTCTCGCCTTAGACCAATATCTCAAATGCTCTCCCCATTTACTAGTGTCTCAAACCCTCTCGCCTTAGATCAGTGTCTCAAACCCTTTGTCTTAGACCTGTGTCTCAAATCCTCTCGCCATTTACCAGTGTCTCAAATTCTCTCGCCTTAGACCAATATCTCAAACCCTCTCGCCATTTACCAGTGTCTCAAACCCTCTCGCCTTAGACCAATATCTCAAATCCTCTCGCCATTTACCAGTGTCTCAAACCCTCTCGCCTTAGACCAGTGTCTCAAACCCTTTGTCTTAGACCTGTGTCTCAAACCCTCTCGCCTTAGACCAGTATCTCAAACCCTTTTGTCTTAGACCAGTGTCTCAAATCCTCTCGCCTATGATTAGTGTCTTAAACACTTTTGCCTTAGACCAATATCTCATACCCTCTCGCCATTTAACAGTGTCTCAAATTCTCTCGCCTTAGACTAATATCTCAAACCCTCTCGCCATTTACCAGTGTTTCAAACCCTCACGCCTTAGACCAGTGTCTCAATCCCTCTCGGCTCTTTGCTGCCAGAAGTTTGCTTGCCCAAATTTGATCCAGGTATATACAGGTTTCCTCACAAATCTTACATTCAACGAAAAGTACTGTGATATATTTTTAAACAATGAGGCACGTAACTTTTTCTCAGCAAACTTAGGACATACCAATATTTGCATCATTACGTAGCCTGTCTTTCTCCACGATAAGTAACTATATACGAGGTAATAAAGGTAGATAAACATATTATGCAAATGATTGACAAATGATTTCTGAATCTTCCTAAAATATGGCATTACAAATTTGTTTTTTTTTCTTGTATTAAAATTGTGTATTTCGCTCTTCTTGATGTATAATATTATATCGATTATTATGTTATTAGGTAGATATTAAATGTAATCCAATATAACATTAATTCTCATATATCAGTGACTCTTTGACTATAACTCTCAGGCAAACTTTATCTCCGAGAGCAGACAACACTTAAACGAGCGTTACATAGTCGAGCGTAACGACTCAGTCTTATTGAATACCCACAATATATACTTGGAAAGCGAGCTTATAGAAGTTTTCTATTCAGAAATTCTACCAGCAGCCGTTTTTTAATGTCGACAATAATGATCCCCATTTGCAAAAGTCAATAACCTCGGGAATCTCGAGGGCGGGTCTCAGAAGGATTTCGTTTATCGCAAATATCGCGCCTGGCTGACCTCTGGCGGACCCTTCATATTGTGCCATATAAAGAACTCGTAGAGGAATCTAAACTAAACGACGGTAGCGACAGCAAAAAAAATTCTATTACTTTGTTTGGAATGACGCTTAGCTGTTAGACCTATCGGCTTTTACAGCAGAAATGATAACTTCTAAGATTCGATTATGACTGACCTTCTCTATCGGGTAGTTGAGTAATTCGGCCGTGGGCTCCATCCACGCTCACAGAGGCTACCCCTAATCCAAGATCCTCCTCTTCAGATATCAAGGTCAACGCTATTCCAAGCTGAAGTTCCGTATCACAGGACACCCTTGGAGCAGCGTTTCCAATAGTCCTTTAAGGGCTCGTCCTCGAAACAATGCCTAATTAGTCTACTGGTTAGCATGTTCGGTCATGAGTCTTTCCTTCGACTGATCTCTCTCTGCGAGTGTTGGATTGCCGTCATACCAGCCTATGAGAGTGAAGGAATAGAGATTGGACTTGATTCTCCTACGAGTAAGGAGGCCAGGACTGGGACTTTAATGGACTGCTACTTACCTTACCTAACCATGAAATATTTAGTGGTGAGGCTCCTTAAGAGATTTTTTCCTCTTCCGCTTACCCTGGGCACTTCAAACAAAAAAGAAATGGCTTTTCAAGCGTAGCTGGGAAAGAGAGCTAGGGCGGAAGTTTAGCCGTGTTTTGGGACGGAATTTGAACGAAGGGCCCAAGCTTGTCCACGAACCACAGGCTTCCTATGACCCTGTCAACTGGTTCAGGGACCCCTGGCCTAAGTGTTGTCCTAAGGGCGCCTTCTGTAAGACTAGGATTGTAACTTAGAGCAATGTTTCTGCGTTTGTTGTAGTCTGTCAGTGATTCTGAATCCAAGGTGTTGATGATAAACACGGGTAAAATGGTGTGTTGGGGGTGTGATGCTTGAACCTTGACTTCAAGAAATGTCTCTGCACCTTTAGTGAAGAGCAACGATCTAATGCTCTGTCCAGGTAATCCTGGATCCGCGTAGGTGTTGATGAAAGACATGGGGAAGATATTGTGTCATAGGTGAGTTAGGGGACCCTAAAATATCAGTAGAAACAAGTACAAACAAAACCTTTCTTTTGTTAACCCTTACAGTAACACCCTTTTTTATGAACTCGGCTTAAGTGAAAGGCAAACGCAAGAGACAGTCACTTGCATCATGTTTTTTTTATAAAATATGCACGTCTTTAATAATAATTTACAATAAAATAAACTTAAATATAAGAGAAATAAAAGTACAATAGGCGGTCTTATCGCTAAATAGTGATTTCTTCCATTATAACCTCGGGTCAAAAAAAAAGCTGCAAGTAATATAGGAGGTAGGCAATAAAATAATCAAATATACTAATATCTACATTATAATACATAAGTAAAGTAAGTAACAGTCCATTAACGTCCCACTGCTGGGCACAGGCCTCTTCGCTCCGAGGAACCAGGGATTTTAGAGCATAGACTCACCACGTTGCTCCACTGCGGATTGGCAGGCATATAACACAAGTGCACTCTCTATTCGTTCACTCTCATAGTCCGGTGTGACGGGAATCCGACACGACCGGAGAAAGATCAGGCGCAGGACCGACGGCTTAACATGCTCTCCGAGGCACGGGGGTGGATCTCACCGCCAACTTCGCAACTTCGGGCAAATATTGAGAAAATCTTAGCAGAAAACTCAATATTGATTTTTGAACTGGCCCGACCCGGGATTCGAACCCAGGACCACATGTCTGTAGTCGGACATGCTGACCACTAGACCAATGAGGCAGTTATAATTATAACAATAAATATATATGTCGGAGAATAAGAGAGAACGGAGCAGCATAAAGCACAGGGGCGTAGGGTTCTCCGCCGACATCGTCATTAATAGGATCCATTATTTAATTTCTTATACTGTGGGCGTTCGTGGGTAATGTTGGTGCAATCAAACAGTATAATGTTCAATTACTTAATATTCCCGATATCAATTTACACAAACTCATTAATAATAATAGCTAGGAACGCGACAATTTTAATGGTCGACCACTCCGGCCGACCGCCACTCGAAAAGTCCCGAGAGACGCGCCGGACTGCCACTTATTGACTCTACCCCCACGCCGATACACAGATGGCGCCACAGACTATTTACACACGGACCAGCGATCCACAGACTCTTGCACTCCGACATATATGATATCTGTTGTGTAACATAAATTTGTTTTTGCGGTAACTGATTAGTGAACAGGTGGCAATAATTACTGAACTACATCCACAATTAAATAATGTTCAATATGGTTTCAAAACAACTTTAACAGATTTGATCAGTAAAACGTCACCACGTTGACAAGTATTTATTATAAAAAAGCTTTTTTTTTGTGCTGTCGCTACCCGTTTTAACATAGACGAGGTCTACTGAAATATCATGAAATTGCACGCTCATATTGGCCACGGTTGGTTCGCTCTACAATCCTGATTTTATTGCTTCAAAATAACAATAAATATTTGATTACAATGAATGAAACCTATTACTTGTTCCTCCGTTGCTTTGTTTTATCTCGGCGTTTGCGAGTTTCATTTTTATTTTATGTAATACAGATTGGGTAACTTTGGATGGTTTATTACAAAAACAACTTCGATATGAATCCCTGGTGGACATGGACATGGATGTAGTTTTATATAAACTGTATACCAGTAATGTGTGTTAAAATTCATGTCGATCAGGTATATATATGACGAAGAATAAGAGAGAAGGAGCATAAAGCATAGGGGCGTATTGTTCTCCGCCGATATCGTTTTTAGTGGCATCCATAATGGTGGGTAATGTTGGTGCACTCAAACCCTTCATTATTTACTCAGATTATAATGTTAAATATACTGCCTCATTGGTCTAGTGGTTAGCATGTTCGACTACAGACAGGTTCGAGTCCCGGGTCGGACCAATTCAAAAATCAATATTGAGTTTTCTATTTAGATTTTCTCAATATTTGCCCGAAGTTGAGAAGTTGGCGGTGTGATCCACACCCGTGCCTCAGAGAGCACGTTAAGCCGTCGGTCCTGCGCCTGATCTCTATCCGGTCGTGTCGGATTCCCGTCACACCGGACTATGAGAGTGAACGAATAGAGAGTGCACTTGTGTTATATGCCTGCCAATCCGCAGTGGAGCAGCGTGGTGAGTCTATGCTCTAACAACCCTGGTTCCTCGGAGCGAGGAGGCCTGTGCCTAGCAGTGGGACGTTAATGGGCTGTGGCTTACTTTACTTATGTATTATAATGTAGATATTAGTATTTGTGTTTATTTTATTGCCTACCTCCTATATTACTTGCAGCTTTTTTTTGACCCGAGGTTATAATGGAAGAAATCACTATTTAGCGATAAGACCGCCTATTGAACTTTTATTTCTCATGTATTTAAGTTTATTTTATTGCATATTATTATTATAGACGTGAATATTTTATAAAAAAAACATGATGCAAGTGACTGTCTCTTGCGTTTGCCTTTCACTGAAGCCGTCGGTCCTGCGCCTGATCTCTCTTCGGTCGTGTCGGATTCCCGTCACACCGGACTATGAGAGTGAAGGAATAGAGAGTGCACTGGTGCACTATGCCTGCCAATCCGCAGTGGAGCAGTGTGGTGGGTCTATGTTCTAAAAACCCTCTCTCATGCGAGTCAGGAGGTCTGTGCCTAGCAGTGAGACGTTAATGGGCTGCTACTTATCTTTTTTATAATGTTTAATCACTTAATGTTCACGTAAAAAATTAATAATAGTAGCTAGGAACGCGATAGTTTCAATAGTCGACCGCTCTGATGGACGGTCACCCGACAACTAGCGAGTCTGCCGCCGGCTCACGACACATAACTCAGTCCCTCGCTGATAGATGGCGCCAGATTTTCACAGACTACCTCACTCCGACACAATACTAGCTGATGCATTTAACTTACTCGGTTTTAAAAGTAAATAGCAGTATTTTTCCCTTCATCATAAAATATAACAAATAAACGATTTAAATGAGATATTTTAAGACTTATATACGTATCGTTACGAAATGGAGGAACACAGAAGCATGTCTTTCTTGGATGTACATATATATTTAACATCTGATGGCAATATTGGTCATTCAGTATATAGAAAACCCACACATTCGGACAGATATCTACATGGTTCGTCTCATCATCATCCACGTCACCTTGCCTCGGTCGGGACAGCATTGATCAGTCGGGCTCACGATTTATGTGATCATCAAACTGTTCAGGATGAGTTAACCATGTAAGAGAGGTGTTACATCGGAATGGACATAGTTCCCCAAAACCCGTCAGCAAGCAGAGACAACATCAACGACCTTTGGAGGTAGAAAGGCCAAAGGCCTATTTACCCTTTGGCAGGCTACTGAGAAACGACTATAGCATCAAAACTGTCTTCACTCCCTTATACACAGGATAATAAACATGGTAAATCCCGAAGGATCGTTTACCGTATCAATGTCCGGGCGTTTACAAAATTGACTGCAGCTGTGGAAGCTCTTATATTGGGCAAACGAAGCGTTCCATAGCAACTCGTGTGTCAGAACACATAAATGCTGTCAAGCACAACGACATACAAAAATCTGCGATCGCGGAGCACATTTTGCAGCAGGGAACTCAACACTGGATAGAACTTCATAGCCCGAAAGTTCTTTCCACGGACCGCCATTATATGCCGAGATTAGTTCGCGAGGCCATGGAAATTCAAAAATATCCTAATTTCAATCGCGAAGATGGTTTTAAGCTGGCTGATACGTGGAATCCAGTGGTGAAGTTATGCCAAAATGTACAAACGACGCAATTTTTCCAAATTAAAACGTGACGTTGTGAGTGTAGTATGCCGAAAAATGGATGTGGGTTCCGTGAAAAATGAAAGGACCGGTTTAGTGTTTAGTCGGGTTGAGAATGCGCTTTTTTGCTACCAATTTTTAAGAAATATGTCAAAAATATCATTTTACAAAAGGCATATTGTAAGGTTGAAGGTGGCACACAGAAGCGTAATATTACACATTGTAACGGAATATTTAAAAGTGTCACCGCTGAGTTTCTTGCCAGTTTCTGTTCAGCGGAGTCAACGTGCTCTTAAAGCTTACTTGAATAAAGAATATTTACTTGAGAGAAGTTACAATTACAATGGCGCGTGTTACGAAATTATTCGAGCGAAATTACATCGGCAAATGTCTTTCAATGCTTTGAAGTTAGCAACGATGTCAATATAAAAAAAAAGAAATTTACGGGGAAAAAAATATGGAAGCTTTCGATGGCCCGATAAATTAGGTGAATTGCAGCTATTTGTCTTTTGTTTTTACAAATTGGCGGCAATCTGAAATTTGTATGTATCGCGCGAAGATGAATTTAACGCGAGAACATTTTCCTTCAATGTTTTTGTTTCTCTGTGCCCTAGATGTTTTTATATTGCTGACTGGTTAGCGCCTGTCTGTATTTGATGATACAGTCTAAGATGGAAACACACTAGAGGCATCTGTCATGGTTTCTGTACAACATCATAAGCTACTCTTGTACGTCTTCTCTCTCGTCCAACTGAGATTTCCATATTTCGCCCTTTTTATCCTGAGAAATGCTTTTACGCACCCGTAAAATCTTATCGGGAATTTGGGACTCTCGGAAAGCCAGAATATCCAGTAAAACCCAGCGATACCCTTTACATCCTTGAGTGAAGCACCATAGGATCGGTAGGCGTTCTAATTCCGAACCTCCTGCTTCGGAATAGAGGAGCGTGCACTGCGTCTCTATTCTGCTCGTGTTGCTTCTTCAGCGCCTGGGTTCTTCTCAACTTCAGTTGAGGCGTGCGGGCCTCGAGGCACTGCCTTTTTACCCGGACAACTTCCTCAATTTGATGCCTGGTTAATCTATTTTACCCGCAATAATACGGGCTAGTTCCCAGCGGCTTCGCTAGCGGGTCCATCCAGGCCAATTCCATGAGTGGGCCAATCCGGGTATCGGACAGCAGTATATAGTATAGCAGAGAGCTCACGAAGCAGAGGACGCCCAGTGTTTGCTGCTCTTGGGTGCTGTTATGTGTGTGTGTGTGTGACTGTGTGTCCGCGTGGCAAAACGTACTCCTCGCCACCTTCCGGACGAAGACTTCCACAGTGGGCGTTCTGGTGTCACAGTGGATGACGTCTTTCTGACGTACTTCGGGGCTCCTGATATTATACGTAGGCCCTTATTCCTTCAGCGAAATAAGTCTTGAATAAGGAGGCCACTGCCTTCCACTCCCTTTCTGGGACCTGGGACCTCTGACATCAAAGCGAGTACTCGCACCACTGCCACTTAAAGATTCTTTTGGGATAACTACTAGTCTCTGTATAACAAAATAGAATAAAATAAAGACTCAATGTTTTCGAGCGTTTGAAATATATTCTTAGGATCCAATCAAGCCGTTTCTTGTACCGTTAGAAAAGAAATAAAAACGTTATACGTTGAATAATCAATAGCCGCTTTTTTCACCCCGAGGCGAACGCGTCCCAAAGGGTACATCCATCAACCCTCCATCACTGTTCGCGAAAGTTGGGTAAAAGCTAAACCCTGTCGATACGCGCTCGATTACATTTACTGATCCGCGAAATATATTAAATCACCTGCCGTCATATTTGCTTAGTACTTTTGCGAACAGTTTACTTTTTTACCTTTTTTTTAACAGATCCTTCAATTTTTTGCACAGAGAACGAAAAGTGTCCTTTTTGTATGCCATTTGTTAGACACGTTGATTAATGCTAAGAGAGTCACGTAATCGAATCATAGTAGTGCTTGGACTCGTCGATTCTTGCTGACCGAGTAGAGGTTAGACAAATTGATTCTTGCTAATAGGTCTTTGTGAACGAGTTGTAGGTTAGACACGCCAATTTTTGCCAATAGTGTCATTTACCCCGACCTGAATGGATTGGGAGTGTGAGACTCGGCGAAAGAGGAGACCTCGAAATACTAACAGCCAACGGAACCCTCTGCATCCGTAAGTGAGACACCAGAGTTTCAGCTTGCGCATTCTTCCCTAGTCCCCAGATGAGTCCTACTGAAGATTTATGGAGGCGGAAGCAGGTCCACAAACAAGCGCCGCCTAGTGTCCCGCCTCCTTCGGCGGTGAGAGGTAGAATCTACCGCACTCTCCCTATCTCGCTCTTGGGCCTTCTTTAGCGAGATTACAGGCTCGCAGAAGAAGGCCACTTCCGGCCAACATCTCTCACTCGACAGCATCGCGCGAATCTCAAGCGAGAGTTCGCCGCCAATCAGTGCCACCAAACGGTGTCGCTAAGGACCCCAGTCTGTTCTGTCACAGTGTGATACGCTGAGTCGATAGCTGCACCACACTCGTGGCAATCAGGCAACTCCTCTCGGCCAATTTGGTACAGGAACTTTCCAAAGCAGCCATGCCCGGTCAAAACCTGCACCAGTCTGTAGGAAAGCGTCCCTTGCCCCATGGAAAGCCATTGCTCCAGGTGAGGACGAATCGCCTCAACAGTGGCCTCGCCCGCTACTGGGGACCCGAGGTCCTCCTTCCAGTTTTGGATCAGAGCCTGGTCGGCTTGGACTTTGATCCTCGGACCTTATCGACGTCAATTGGGAGGCCTTGAGACCTCGCAGCTACCCTGCGCGCGTAGCTCTCAAGGAGGATCGCCCGCCAGAAAAGTCACTGCAGTCCAGGATATTGTACGGTAGCCTCTAATTGCTCTGACCGCAATCACCATCTGCGCCAAGAGGATATTTGATGCGGTCAAAGCACACGGGTGCACCATACAAAGCCATACTAATCAAGCGCAATCAAGGCAATAATCCCAGCATACAGTCTCCTACAGAATGATCCAGGCCCCCCCATATGGCATTGTCGAGCCGCGGGGCTAACCAAGCGAAATGCGCTTGATAACCCCAGCGACCGTCTAGCAATAGGCCTCGATATTTCATCTGGGCCCCCACTGTTACCGACGTACCATACGCCGTTAACTTCTCCCCTCGTGGGGAGCTCCTGCGAGGCCCATGGAATAGCAGCGCCTCCGTCTTGGTGGTGGAAACTTCCAGACCAGGGAGCAGGATCCTTTGAGAAATCTTTTGTACACATACGTGGTGATAAAGTTTAGAAGCACTATTAATACTCCTCTGTTGGGTACAGGCCCCTCCCTCATAGGAGACAGGGTTTTGAAAGTATTCACCGATGCTCAAAAACCACTAAGCCTTTTATCCAGGAACATTGTTTTAACAAAGAAAAGTCGCTAAATTAACTGTATATCGAATTATCTATATCTACAGATATATCGCCAGGGTAAGGCAATCAGTGTGATGCCGTGTCGACTTGCAATCCACGATAATAACTTGTAATCCTGAAGACACATTTAATCCTAACTTCTCCCGGTACTATTACCATATTAATATAACGTACATCTCGTATCGGTGGCTGGTACAAGACATAAGACGTAAGCGGGTTATTGAAGTGAAAATTCTTAATAGCTGAATCAAATTATATTATTTTAGAGCATTATGTCATATGGTATTCAACTTTGTGGTAATAGATGCAACATATCTACTGCAGAAAAAGTTCGTTCTTCGTATTAACAGTTTTCTGGGTATACACAATCAAAAACATGTACGTCAATAAAAATATTGAGAATATTCAGAAAAAATAGATGCACCTTATACATTAGGCCTTGCTTGAATCGCTGTAATTAACAAAAAAAAAAACTAACAAATGTGAGCGTACAAAGCACACATGTCAGAAGAGAAACTTCTTTGGCAAACAACTTTTAAATCTTGTTTATATTTATACAAATATAAAAGGGAAAAGGAAGATATGTTGGGAATTTAATGAATTTAATTGTCATTAAAATATTAAGTGTCGAAAATTAATGCAAATAATTGATTGACATCTCAAACGACGAATTGTAAATAAAAATGCGACGTGTTTTTCTCACTATCAGAAATTATTAATCAAATCCTTTTTTTGAATTTAAAATTTACAAAATAGAATATGTAAAATACTTTTATTTTATATTTTATGTAAAATAGTATATTTAATTATCAAATGACGAGTGGCAAATTAAGCCACATATTATTTGTAAATATGATAATATTACAAACGAATTTGCATAACAATCGCTGCACATCTTCGTGACGCACATAAAAAGGTTATGTGCTTAAAGAAGTTTCTATTCAAAAAATAAATTAAAAATGATATTGTACTTATGATGCGACGAAAAAGACACGCGACTGAGTTTGTGGCAGGCTCTTCAGAGAACAGGGAGCAAAGGCACATTCGTAAATTTAGACTATAAGTCGTCTAAAATATTATCATCAAAGGTATATCGAAAATAATATCTGGAAAGAACTATATTTGACGATTTAACATTGCTTTAAAAGCCTACTCCAATAAAGAAAATTTAAATTTGAATATTAAACTGTTTTTTTTTTTTTTGTAAACCTACATATCCATCTAAAACTTTGCAGATTATTGTGATTGTAGGTAAACTAGTAAGTTTTTCAGATTTGACTGCCTCATTGGGCTAGTGTTTGACTACATACATGAGGTCCTGGGTTCGACTCCCGGGTTGGGCGAATTCAAAAATGGATATTGAGTTTTCTATTAAGATTTTCTCAATATTTGCCCGAATCTGGGAAGTTGGCAGTGTGTTCCACGCCCGTGCCTTGGAGAGCACTTTAAGCCATCGGACCTGCGCCAGATCTCTCTCTCTCCGGTTGTGTCAGATTACCGTTACATCGGACAGTGAGAGTGAAGGAATAGAGAGTGCACTTGTGTACTATGCCTACCAATCCGCAGTGGAGCAGCGTGATGGGTCTATGCTCTAAAAACCCTCTCTCATATGAGTGAGGAGGCCAGTGCTCAGCAGTGGGACGTTAATATGCTGCTATTTACTTACTACTTAGATTTTATATCCAACATAAAAACATAAAACTCTTATGACTTACACCAAACCATATAGATTTCTGCATTTGACGTTAGATATGTACTTATCATATTGGGATATAATATTTTAGATTAAATGTAGCCATGAAAATATTTATCGTATACATATTTGTTTATATGCCACTGGCTGTTCTCTGCGTTGTTCCCGATTCCGTGGGAATATGGGAACGTTTTTACAACAAAAATACTGAACCTATTTCAATGACATTCGGTAAACGGATAGTCTAAAGCCAGAGGAAGGCGATAAGCTCCTTTATAATGCAAAAAAGGTCAGAAAATTAGAATCGTTAATTTTATGGTTAAAATCTTGAAACTAATCTTATGGCTGTTGATTCGATATAAATTTCAAAGTTTTACCAACAAGAGTGTAAAGTAACAGTCCTTATTAATATTATAAATGTGAAAGTAACTCTGTCTCAGTTTTGATCCGAACTACTGAACCGATTTAAATGAAATTTAATGTCTAAAACCTCAGAAAGGACAATGGAACCCTGCAAATGGCGTATTGATGTCATTAAAGATTATTTATATGACTTATTTGTAAAATAATTAGCTTAAAGTATAAAAAAAAGCAATTATAAAAGGCTATCTTTTTGGGGGAGGGGGGGGGGGGTGATTCCAGTCTTTTAAAGATTGATAGAGCCGGGAAAGGCCGCTTGATGTAAGATAAGAGCCACTGAAACCCCTCAGTGACCTCCTCTCTCCAGGCTCTCCCGTAGTCCTATTAATACCAAGTACCTGAAGGTCACATAAAGCCACATTCTTCTCAGGATAAGCCATAATAGCCTAGTGGTGGGTTTAAAACTGGACAGGCACCTCGGAAACTTACATGCTCGTATGATATTTCCAATCCATCAGCGTGAAGCCTATCCTGGATATCCTGGATGTAATTACGGGACATTAGCAGCCCGCCAATCTGCTGTGAGTAAATAAAGTGGATCTATGCTTTAAAACCCTTTTCTGTTATGACCACGGAAGCCATTGCCCAGCAGTGGGACCTTAATACGTTGCTACATACCTTACCTTTTTAATTAAAAGCCAAATGTGTTGATTGCCAAAATCTATGTTTCCATTCAGAGAGGATACTTAAACTTACCAATGGAATTACTAAGTTAATTTTATTATATAGGTCAAAATAAAAATGTAAATTGAAAGTAAAATGTTTGAAGTGAAACACTTTAGTAACATATATGTTATGCTTTAATTCAATTTTATGCTGATTACACACCATGAGCATTATGTAAGTAATATCAAAGTCACATTTTGAATTATAGAACAATTTACAACCTTATTCCATTTAATAAAAGGTGATATTTTACAATGAACGAGCATGTTTACAATGATTCTATCAACGTGAATTATTTAGACAATAACTTAATATTAACACATCAGTTCTAAGAATAAAAGTATAAAAGGGTTTTAAAATTGAAACGAAACACAGAAATATTACATACTACCACATTCTTTGTGTTTTTCAGTAAATACTGAAAATAATTTTAGATAATTTCTTAGAATAAATATAAAAAATTTATAACATAACCCTGACTAAAAAATAGAAACAAATCTCTGAGAAATAAGGTTCCTCCTCCTCACAAATTCATTGTGTTTTATCAATTTATGCTAAAAATAATCTTAGATATTTTCTTAGAATAAATATCTAAACGAATCTTAGATAGTGTTTTTTCATTGATACTAAGAATATTCTTAGATAACCTCCGCAAATAAATAGGAGAGACTCTTTTTAATTCTGTATAGTAGTAGCACAGTATGGCTGTAGTCAGTGACTGACTACAGCCATACAATGTTAAAAGGAACATTGTGATTTTACATTGATTCTAAAAATAATCTTAGATAACTTCTTAGAATAAATTGATAAAAATACCAATACTTCTTGCTTTATTAACCTTCGATTCTAGGCTTGCAAATTTTAGAAGTTGTAACAAATTATTAAATAACTTCATCATCATAAAGTATAATTTCGTGTATTATATGATAATTGTTATATTATATTAGATTTAAAGAAATTATAACCATTGTCTGGTATTCTACAGCTAGGACATGATTCGTCGCTTCAACCGATGGACGTCCACTGCTGGACATAGGTCTCACGTAATGACGTCCACAAGGCCCGATCTTGCGCCGCCTGGCTCCAGCGGCTACCGGCGACCCTCTTTATGTCGTCGGTCCACCTTGTGGGGGGTCTCCCTACACTGCGCCGTCCGGTGCGGGGTCGCCACTCCAGCACCTTTGGCCCCCAACGTCCATCGGTCCTTCGGACTATGTGCCCCGCCCATTGCCACTTCAGGTTCGCGATTCGCAGGACTATGTCGGTGACTCTGGTTCTACTACGGATCTCTTCATTTCTGATTCGATCACGTAGAGAAACTCCGAGCATAGCCCTCTCCATCGCACGCTGAGTGACTCTGAGCTTCCGCATGACATGATTGCAACCATGGAAATTTCTCTTCAACGAAAAAGAAAAAAACAGGCTTTTTTCTTTTTAGTAATCTATTAATCTCTTCGTGTAATTTATATAAAAAAAAAAATTTGCTCTTAATAAATTAACGCCTGACAAAATTTAATAGCAAACCTTTACTGTTACATAATTAGGTATAAAAGTTAAGTAGGCGTTTAAACATTACATTATCTGATAAGTATTTAATTAATATGTTATTGCGACTTTCACGTTGATAAAATCATTAATATAGTAATGTATTTAATACTATAATTTAATAAAATACTTTGAGCATATACTTTCAAAGTATAGTCACTGCCTTGTTACGTATACGAAAATCTATAAAACTTGAAAAGAAAAGGGACAGCGAAAATCCAATATAATTATAAAAAGTAAAATGAACGATTCAAACATTCAATGGTTTAATTTTCAAAATTTAACATCGACTCGTTAATTTAATATTAAATTACTTTAGAAATATTGACAGTATGTTTTGAACATTCCACTTGTTCCTAAATCTATATGACAAGCTCTTGACCTTTAAACATTCAAAAACAATTATCTTATTCAATAACAGGATCATAAAGCAACGGAATTTATCATGGATTTTTATAATTAATGATAAAAACATGAAATATTAACATTGAGAAAAAAAGAATTACGCGTTAATCGCATTCTAATTACTTATTTAATAATCCGGCAAAATGAAATAAATTAATACATTTACATTTAAATTTCGTAATAATTACATTTATAACCTGAAAGTTTTCCGACTAACAAATGAATGTTTTGGTAATTTATTTTTTTAATTCCATTAACCTAAATAAGGAATAACCCGTAGACCTATTTATTTATATCTAAAAGTTCGTTTTATTTAAGATTAGACTTTGGCAATACCTTAATTGATATTTTATTCTCAAAATGGCGTAAAATTATAAGGCACCGTTTGAATACATACTAAATTTTATTTTTTATTTTGTAGAAAGGACGAATAACGTAGCTACAATATTATTACTATTTAACATTAAAAAGCAATTTAAAAAAAACAAATTAAATTAAATAAACTAGTCGCTTTGGCACTCGAATTAAATGTTCACTAAACAAAACATTCATTTATTGTTAATAATAAATGAATTTAATTAATGATATGTCTATAATAATTAGTATTTTTTGAATAATAAATAAAAATCAAAGGAACAAAGGAAATAAAATGAAACGAAAAATATATATATTAGATTTTTTTTATTTAAATTCGAATTGTAGCAGTAAATATTTTCCATCTGTAAATATAATCGTATTTTATCAATGGATGGATTTTGGAAATTTCGAAGAATTAATGCTTTTTCACATTTAAAGTCGAATCGGACCTTAATTTAACCTAAACGGTACAAAATCGAATTGAAAAATAAAATAAAATAAGAGTAGCTTAATAACTTAAAAATAAAATTAATAAAAAACTTTGGTATCTGTATTAAAACCGATTAAATTTTGCAGTAGAAACGCTATTAAATGTAAAAATTACAATAATGATTTATTTACAATTAATGCAAGCGGGGGATTTAAATTAATAAAAACTTATTATTATTGTCAGTTCGCGATTGAGTATTATTTTATTATTATATACATTTTTAATGAAATGCAACAATAATTATTATTACAATAGGGCAATTCTAAAAACAATTTCAGAACGGCATGGGAAATAAACAATTTATAAATGAATTCATTTGAAATTGGGAAAAATTATTAAATGAATTCATTTTGTATTAGGAAATAGTATGAGATGAATTCATTTAGTGTTGGGAAACTATAAAATGAATTTATGAAACCTATAATTATATAAAAAATATAATTAATTATTATATTATGGAATAGATTTTGATATTTTTGCGTTGGAGACACGACTTTCTTTAGTCGAGACGTGTATACATATATTATATTATACCTCCATAACAATAAACGTTTTTTATATAATAAATTGATAACTTTTACTTAAAATCGGGTCAAATTCAAAATTCCCCCATAACTTTTCGTTTTTAATTCAATCAAAACGTTATCAATAACAATATTCACTATAACCTTACAAAAAAAAAACTTAACCAAAAAGAGATCCTTCAAGGGAATCATTAGATTTTAATTGGCAAATGATTTTGAAGAAATTACGAGATTTTTAAAACTAAATTCAGGTGAATCATCACGTAACACTCACCAAAAAAAAAAAACGAGTGTGCTTTTAGATTACACATATTAATTATTATTGTCCCACTGCTGGAGAAAGGTCTCAAGTGATCTATCGAATTATGTTTGGAGCTTAAACCTTGACTTTATATACCCCAGAATTTCGATGTTTTCCTTCAGATAAAAGCTAAAGAATTTTTAATAAAAGTTATGTAGTTTTATTAAGAAAACTTAGAAAGGTTTGCACAGGATTCGAACCTGCGACACCTTAAGCAAACCTACAAGTATCTTTATAAAAGCCAAGTTAATATTGCATTCCAATCAAACAATTCGAGGTATATTGTCCTGTGATAATTCACCTTAACGTTTATTACAAAGGAATTCAATAGCGTCTTGTGGACATGCCGCCTAATACAGGAATTACAGTCGTAATATTGATAAGTCAGTCAAACGATACATTACAACCACACTAATTAGCCAGATTATAGAAATCACGGGCTGTAAATCTTACACGAGGGTCAATTCAAAGACAATTCACTGGTTGTAAGTCTCACACAAATGATTATTTGCCCAATTCACTAGTTGTAAGTCTTATTATTTGTTATAAGGTTAAATTAACCTGAATTCACTGATTGTAAGGCTTACACAAATAATTATTAGCCCAATTCATTGACCGTAAAAGTTACACGCTTTATTACGAGCCAAGTCAACTGCAATTCACTGGTTGTAATTCTTACACATACGATTTTTTGCCCAATTCACTAGTTGTAAGTCTTATTATTTGTTACGATGTAAAATTAACTGCAAGTAACTGATCGTAAGATTTACTAGCTCAATTCAACGACAATTCACTGATTGTAAGTCGTACACAAATGATTATTTGCACAATTCACTAGTTGTAAGTCTTACATTATTTAATATAATGTTAAATTAACCGCAAATAACTGATAGAAAGAATTAAAAGAATGATACCTAGCTCATCTCAACGACAATTCACTGATAGGAAGTCTTCCACAAGTTATTGTTAGATCAATTTAAAGAAATTCACTGGTTGTAAGTCTTACACATGGTAATATTAATCTAATTCAACCACAATTACTTGTGGTAAGTCGTACGCGAATTCTTATGAGCTCAAATCAACTGAAAATCACTGGCTGTAAGTCTTACACGAAATACGATTAGCCCAATTCAACGACAAATCCACGGGCTGTAAGTCTTATAATTTACAATTCTATCTAAAGTCCATGGACACTTATCACTTAAAAGTTCGATCATTGGTATCACAATCAATGAAAATTTTAAAACTATCTAATTCTTTTCACTAGTCCTCGTCTATTTACATTGAATTTCACTTTTCAATTTGTCTTTCACTTATACAATTACAATAGTCACTTTTAAACACTTTTTCATTAATTATGTCAATTCACTTCATTATTAATCGTTTAAACTACGTGCGTTTCATTTCTTTTGATGTAGGACTCGTCTATCGTGACGTTTTGTTTCTTGTTCTCCTTCTTGATTGTACCGTACTGTGGTACGTCCGATGTGAGGTTTTGTACTGTTAGTATTTGGCTGGAGTTGCTGTTCTGTGGTGTGCTGGATGATATCGGGCTACCGTACTGGTTGCCATATTTGTGCCTAGATGGGTCTTTTAGAATAGACTGCGGTTGCTTAACGGTTGGCGTCTGATTCATTGGTTGATGCTAAAACAAACCAAATAAATATATAGACAAGGTACACTTTATTACGTAAAAATATGGACTAGTAGTAGATCCATCTTCTGATGGTGATACAGTCTCATTCGGATGACGTTTATTTTCAACAAGACGATGCTAAACGCCAGACAAACAACGAAACAATCGCAATTGTGCAAGACAGTTTCCTGGACGTGTTATTTCCGGAAGAAGTGATTATGATTGGTTCTGAAATATTTTGAACAATTGAACATCTTTTATTTAGGGCCACGTCAAAGATAAGATCTATGCTAATACTCCTCAATCGAATTGAGATCTAAGAGATAGAATTTATGAAGTTACCGAGGCCATTTGGCTAATATCATTATCCATCGTTAATTGCACATCTTTTTCTGTACTGTTGCAGTAATATTATTATTTGAGACTTGAATTATTGAACGTTGTGGTATAAAAGAAGATGTGGTGACTAAAATTGAGATAGGTATGCTTAAATGGTTTGTGCATGTAGAGACAATGAGAGAAAGGAGACTGACAAACGGGATTTATGAGTTAAAAGTGAACGGGAAACTTGGAAAGGGATAACCAAGGCGAACATTCCTGGATGATGCTTTTGAGTACTATGGAGGTTGCACCAATTGGTACGATCACTAGTTTTCTTGTTGAGTGTGAGTAATCGGAGAGACAGTCGTTAAAGGATATTGGAAGAGAATACACCACCTAGAAATTGTTCATTACTCGGCCGTATTGTCATTAAAATGAAATAAATGTCCATTGATTTCTCTTAAAATAATCTTGGAAAACCCTATAGTTGAAATGAGACGTTTCGTATTGCAGTGAAAGTTGCGAAAAGTCTAGGGTGTCAAAACAATGATGATAGAGTGTATGTGTATGTTGCTGATATTAGTATTCGTTACCTGTGTACAATTTCCAGGGTGGAGTACGGTAACATCGGGTGGAGGGACAGCCATCTTATCGAAACGCTGTCGTCTGAGCGTTCCTCCTGCTGACTGTCTGTCCATTCCTGCACAACCACAATACATGATCATTTGCAAATAAACAGTTCGAATTTCATTTTGGTAATAACTTATTTTTAGACAGCACATTGATCGTTAAGAAAGTTTGTTTAATGATAGTTCACAGAGTTCGTTATATATTCTTCTTGAAACCAGACAATTAGAACTTGTAACATTAATTTAAGTAGTTTATATAATTATCAATCGTACTTAGTAATTAAGCAATTCAGACCAGTATGAAAGTTTGTGATGATGATTATGGTCGACTTACCATCCATGAGGGGAGGGCTGGTGATGTGAGAGGGTGATGGTGGCACTCCGTTCATGAGGTGGGGTTTGGGCAGCTGGGAACCGTACTGCTGAGGTGGGGTGGGGGTGCGACCGGCTTGCTGCTGGGTAAAACAATTAACATTGGATTTACTTTTTTTTTACTTTACAATTCAGTGATAGTGACTAGTCAAGACTGCAGGTAATAGTGGATTGGAGTTAACACACAAAATATTAATAAAACTCAACATTGCTTTGTTTTTTGCACATTAAGTTAGAAAGCTGGAAGACCCGAGAGTGGGGTTCAGGATTAGCAAACTTCACTATCTGAGTAACTTAGCCAGAAATACTGTTAAACTCTATAGGGGAAGGGATATACAAGTAAAACATACGTTTAATTTCTAAATCAAAATATTCTTTATTCAAGAAGCACTGTTGAATGGTCAGTAGTCTGTCCGTTGATAATAATCTATTACCAGTTTGGAAAGTTTATTCCGCTGAGAATAAACCGGCAAGAAACTCAACGGTTACTCCTTTATACATAGTTTTTATTACAAAATACAGGTTTCATGTGCAAACATCTTTGTTGCCTAAATAATCTTCAACATTAAATTATGCCTTTTCTAATAGGACGTTTGTAACATATTTCTAAAAACCATGTGGAGCAAACATAGAAGTGATTCAGTATTTTATTTTATCTATAAAATGTAGTTTAAGTTTGTCATTTGCAAAGACAACATGACCATATGCAATGTAATTTGCAACATTAGCAAAAAAAATTTTGTGTTCATTTTTAAAATATTTGAACAGATGAACAGAATACATCATTATCATCATCACATATGTGGAAAAGACTTTGATTTGACACTCCAAAGTGCTGTACAAGCCTACTTGATAAAATAATTTATGATTTTGAATTGAAGTAAATAAATTTTTATATTTAAGTTAAGATATCATTTCTGTATTATCTAATGTATTTTTCTTTAGTGTCTTCTGTCTGGGGTCTCCTGGCCTATAGCATAATAATGACAAGTAGTTAGTCATTTCCTTTCACCAATCCTTTCCTTTACCATTCAATATTGGTGTGCAAAATATTAAAGGCAAAAAGCTAAAATACAATTACAACTGACATCTTAATTCTTATTTTTACATTTAAATTAAATTTAATTTCATCATCACATTCATGTCACTAAAGTAAGTCTTTGTCTGTTAGATATTCATTTATGTCATAATACATTTTATTTAATAGAAAATTGTGCAGTTTGTTTGTATTGTTTAAAAGCTGATTATACATACTTATGGCCATCCAATATTGCTTAAAAGTTTGTTAGGTGTTGGATGTATATGTTTTATTTAATAGTTAGTCATGATACTAAATGTCATTATACCAGATGTTAAGATTCTTATATTGTAATTATACCGGTGTCATGATACTTTGTATACCGGATGTAGCAGGTGCAAACTCAATGCTATAAATAGGCTGGTCCTTAGTAAGTGACATGATTTTTTAGATCATTCTGTAACTCTTTTAATAAGTGTTGTGTTATTGTTGTCATTATGAAATAGTGAACATAGTAATTTGGTGTATTGATTGCCTCCGATTGGGACCACGCGCCAACGTATACGAATTGTATTATTTCTATTGTTTGTGTTTAAGGCTGAACTATTACCTCCCAAATAGGTTTTGAACAAATAGAATCGTTTCATTAGGTAAGGATATTGTTACTCTTACTCTTAGTCTCACAGATTGACCTTAGACATGCTTTTTGACTAATAAAACTTTGGAAGTATTGACAGGGTTACCATATATGATATTGTAGTGCTCACCTGCTGCAGGTATTCGCCGATGAGAGGTGGGTACGACAGGTACCTGTCCGATGCCATGTTGTAATACGAGCCATCGAGTGGAGGCATCGGGCTCGGCGCAGGCATGTAGTTCTTACCTATTTCGAAGGAAAATTGAATACACTTATTATTGTATATTGAAGCAATAAACCCTTAATTCTGTAACCCCCATATAGGCCACTTTTACGTATAAACTTCTTTAAAATCACATCCATAGAGAGAGAATTAAAAAAAACATTTTGGATGAGTAGCGTTTTTATGCAAATGCGTTTGAAGGTTAGGTAGTTTTAATATTAACAAATGTGCCTTTTTAATTTGCCACTCGTCATTTCATCATTTAATACATTATTTTTCATAAAATATAACAAAATTTAATTAATAGTTTCTAATATTGACAAAAAACACGTGGCATTTTTATTTACAATTCGTTGTTTGATAAATTATTTGTACTTGGACACTTTTAATATTTTAATGACAATTAAATTCTTAACATATCTTCCTTTTTCACTCCTTCTAGATCAACAAGAATAAACCTTAAAAAAATTTTTCCAAAGAAGTTTCACTTCTGACATTTATCTTATACTAAAACCCATTACATAATTTAGCTTTGTTAATTAGGTTGGCATTAAAAATGTTTTTTCTCGAAGGACTTTTTAATTCTGGTTCCCTTTCTATAATAATTATAATTTTTAATGAGAGATGTTTTTAATTGAATTCATAAACATTGAAATTGTTTCTTATACAAAATCGCAGTTGGTGCATTCGGTAGGATCATATCTCTTATAGTAATCGATACAAAATGTTGTCAACTCACCAGCACTTCTACCGAGAGTATTATGTCCAGTGATGTCCTTGTGTCTATGTGGATGTGGCAAGGTTCTGGCGTGGTCTCCTTCATACACGGCGTAGTTTGGTGGTGGGTAATCCAGGGGAGGGGGAATCACCAAGCCCTGTTCATCCATGAGGTAGGCGTCAGTCTGATAACAACGTTATTTGTTAGAGTGTATACAATTTTAAGGAATACTTAAACAGATTCGGTGTGATGTTTCGTTTGAGTAACATGGAAACTTCTTTCATTCTCATTAAACTTTTCATACAAACCCTTATTTAAAATGTCCTGGATTTGGTACAGGAACGTTGTCCTTGGTTTTCCGCTTCCAACTTTCCCATTCACAAAACCCCGTTTGTCAGTCTCCTTTCATTCATTCTCTATACGTGCCCAAACCATCTAGGCATACCTTTCTCAATTTTAGCCACTACATCTTCTTTTACACCACAACATTCTCTTATCACAGTAAATTAACACTTTTTATTTATTCTTAAGGGATTTTTATATATGATAAAGTGGAATTTTGGTATCAATTCGATGTTAAGACAGGCAACCTTTTTGGGTCAAAAATCTGCTAATTAGAAAGTAAGAGATCTGTAACAAAATGCTCCTAAATCAAATAACACTTACCTGATTCAACATGTGTCTATTCGGCATAGATGGCACTTCGGGGATGGGGGGTGGCTGTCTGTCTTCACCGTCTTGCGAGTACGTCTCAGACTTCTCAGACACTGAGCTCAGTGTTTCACCTGTCATCGTGTCGTTATACGAAGATGGAGCGTACATTTCTATTGTTGCTGACTTTGAGGATTGGCCTGCTTGTTCTGTATAAAGAGCAGTTGACATTTAATTTTGTTTAAAGACTTGTTCTGTTTATTAAAAATTTCATATTGGCTTGAGATTTAACGCTTTATTTGGGCATTCTATCAATATAAATTACATTTTCATTAAGTATTATTAAATATAAAAGTAACTATACAATAGCAATGTCCTCTTTATTTGAATCTTTGTAAGAAAATTTATAGTTCACAAGTTTTTTTGCAACAACATGTACACTGTCTCTTCTTTTATTGTTAGAAGTTCCATAACAAGTTCTCTTTTACTTCTAACTTTATAACTAATGATACAATCGTTAAAACTTGGACATTTAAGTTTTAATTATAATTTATTATTAGTTTTCTCGTTACTTGCTTCAGTTTAATAATTGCCAGTATGAAAATAAAGTTTGACGTATAATCAATCTTCAAGTCATTAATTTTCATACTTAAAAAACTAAAATGCTTCAACATCATGCATACGATTATAGATAATAGTAATGTTTATAAAAATACCAGAAGTAATGGTTCGACATTATTTTTTTTACAAATTGAACTTTCCATGAATTGAAAATGACATATTTGGAAATGACATTGTGTAAAAAACTTGACTACATGTCGAACCCTTATCTAATATAAGAGATGGATGGAAATATAAGAAAGTAAACATGCAAACGTAACATTTAAATGCAAATAAAAATCAAATCTCACCTTTTAAACGTCTCGAGCGTCTTTTGAAAATAAAACAAGCGACTAAAGCGGCATTAATCAAAACCAAAATAGCGCCGGTGATGGAAACATAAACAACGACTGATTTGGAGACATCAGCTGTTTCTACAAACTCTGTGGATACTACGTTTAGCTCGCCTACTTCTGATGACGCTAAAAAGAACGAAAAAATAAATGAAAATAACAAAATTGATAAAAAAGAAAGCAATTTACACGAAAGTGAAATTATAGTATTTGCTTTGTTAAAGACAGTGTTAACTACTATTTATCGCTACAGTTTAATTATTAGAATGCAAAATTACTTTTTGTTTGATCTAAATTTAATATCGTCAAATTTTTGTATTATAAATTACAAGAAACAAAGCGTCTTTTCAAAAGATATGCAAATTATTATTCCAGGCTCTGATAAAGTAAGGTCTACTTCAACGACAGTGAAATTTTAAATTAAACAAACAACTTTCATTATATATGAAGGAGATCTTCCTCTTTTAAAATTTGCAAAAATGGTGTTACAGTTTTAACTATTGAAGCAAATGCCAAGGCCAATATGGCTGTTTCACTCGCATTGTGGTTCTATAAAAACATTTTTATCATAATTAAAACGTACATCATCTCCAATTACGAATCGAGAATCAAACCAATTAAAAAGCAAGTTCTCATTCCAAACTTCACTTTCGTATAATTTTTTATCACTTATAAATAAAACATCTACACTTTTACATAAAACATCTACACTTTTAGGTGAATTCAAACCTCGAATACGTTTATTCGTCCTCCTATGCAGACAGAAACCAACCAAGAGTACGTTCAAGAGTATAAGTGCTGTACCAACAATTGTTCCGGTTATTATAAAAACACCAGGAACGTTGTACGAATTGTACTCCTCCGAACTCGACTGCACTGATGACGGGATGACATCTATGCAGCAGGGAATAAGGCTCACTTTTGTATAAACGCACACAAACAGGATACAATAGAGTCTTTGTTGTTAACAATTCATTTATTCATGTTGCGAATTCATTTATTTAGATTTAATTGAAGTGATGCCAACGATTGGTGAATTCTCTTTTCAGATTGAAGATGTTTTGATTTTTGAATGCAAATATTGTGTATCGGTGGATATTTCTCTTGCTCTTTCAAGCGTTTTAATTGTGACATTGTATTCATGTATGCAGATGCTAATTGAAATTTTTATTTGAGTTTTCGATATAGAATTTTTTATTATAGTTTTATTCAGACTCCTTAAAAAGGTGTGATCTTTCTGTTTGGATAAACAAGTAAGTGTAGTAGTGTATGCTCGTGTCACTAGTAGAAGAGGTCTTGGATTTGATTCCCATCAAGAAATGTTCTTGGAAGTTGCTTTGTTTGAGTTTAAATGAAATTTCGTTTCAGTACGTCTTCGAATTAGTTTTGTCACTCCTTATTAACATTTCTTCAAGCGTCACCTAGTTAGACAAGCCTTTAGCTACAGAAATCCCCATAACAGATGCTAAATGCCAAGGGACAGCTGAAGTTAAGGGAAGGTTAGCGAAATCGGGCATTAAATTACAACATCACTTGCCATCTGAAGAGATCAAGTGCGAACCTGACAATAATTTTAAAAAATTGTGCGTCCCGAGATGCCTTACAAAAGTGATAACTCAAACAAATCCAAATTGAACTCTTTAGTATTGATATGATAATATAAGGGCAGATATTTAGTAGCAGGTATTATTGATTAAGTTTTGGGTTATATCCTCACTGTCAACGGCATATGTCTATCGCACACTAAACATTTAGTGAGAGGGGGAAGCGTCTGTCCGCAATACGGTTAGTGCTGTTAGCGCTGAGTTAGAGAGAGAAAAGATGAGCCTGACTACCGCGTGAGAGAAAGGGAAGCCAGAGAGATTGGTGCCGTAACGTGTTATGAGTAAACGAGTGTGCTTTAGATCACACGGCTGAAGTAAAACTTTTTTAAATATCTAACAATAGCACACTGTGTTTTATGCTATGAGAGAAAGAGACACAAGAAAATATGTGCTCGCACCTCTCTCTCTTGCTCTTACATTATGAAAACGTAACTTTATTTTCACTAATGTATATCTCCCTCTCAACTACCGTTCACCTCGCCTGATCACACTTTTCGTAATGCTCTTATCACGCATTCACCAGCTTACTCCTCAAGTTAGGCGTGCGAAAAAGAATGGTACTTAAAAAACTTTTTGTTTGGAAGCTGAACGTATTGCTTTTATTATAGTTAAAGAAAAATACAGTCATGTGGTCTTCATCGAAATATCTTTTAGTTATTTAACCATGATAATACGTGACATACGTACAAAATTACATAGTTATATTAACGTACATTTGAAACAATTTAAATTCCACAGAACATACATCATTTGGGAAATTAAATTCAAAAATTATCTAAAACTCGCAATCAACCGCACGATTGTTAAAATTTCATAATATATTTGAGAAGCATTCATAAATTTTGTTATTTCATATGAATATTTTATGAATGAATTCAATTTGAATGCTAACAATTTGAATATTTATTTGCATAATATATTAATGATCCAGCGCGGCGTGTTACTACGGTTTATTAATATTAATTTGTAATAATATTATTTAATGCGAAAGTGTTTTCATCAACGTGTCTATTAGGTTTTTTTTACTATCTTTCCTCTTTTTTCGTAGAAATTAACTATAAAAATTAATAGACAATACAATAAGATGACGATGAAGATATTTCGTATTAATATTTTTAAATACGAAAGTGATTCTTTTACAATGTAAGTTTTTTTTATGATAAATTTAAATATATTCGTTGATACAAATTTGCTATATCAATTGATGGAACTAATAATAGAGAGATATTAAGATTATTTTGTATTATATTATTAAAAGTTTATTGCGCCTTAATAGATTTAGAAAAGGCCTACGATCTAGTGGTGATGAATGAGCTGTGGTCAACGTTATCTACGTATGGGGTGAGCGGTTGTCTGATCCAAGCATTGAAGTCTCTCTATGAGGGTTCTAGTGCCTGTGTCAGAAGTCTCTCTATGAGGGTTCTAGTGCCTGTGTCAGAATAAACGGGACGACAGGCATGTGTTGCGTCACCATGGCTGTTCAACCTATTCATGGATAACTGTTTGACAGATCTAAAAGAAAGTATGTATGGGTTAAAAATGAATGAATTACTCATCAAATGTTTACTCTATGCCGATGATCAAGTAATACTTGCGTCATCCGCTAATGAGCTACAGAAGATTCTAAATATTATGAATGAAGCTTTGAAAGGGAAAGGAATGAAAGTGAATGTAAACAAAACGAAAGTTATGCTTTTTGAACGAGATGAATCTATGATGAATGGCAATATTTTGATAGATGGGGAACAAGTGGAAGAGGTGAAAGAATTTGTATACTTGGGATCTAAATTTACAAAAGATGGAACATGTGAAAGTGATATTGAAAGGAGAGTGAATGCAGGGAATATGGTAAATGGTGCCCTGCGCGCCTTTATGAAAAGCCAGATGGTGTCCCAAAGGGCCAGACTGGCTGTGCATGCAGGAGCGTTGGTGCCAATACTTATGTATGTTAGTGAAAGTTGGGTATATCAGAAGAATCACAAAAGTAAAATAAATGTGGTAAAGAAGAGAGCGTTGAGAAGCATGAGGGGTTTAAAACTGAGTGATAAAGTAAGAAATAGTGTGATAAGAGAACGTTGTGGTATAAAATTGAGAAAAAGACATATTGACTAAAATTGAGAAAGGTATGCTGAGATGGTTTGGGCATGTAGAGAGAATGAATGAAAGGAGACTGACAAAAAGGATTTATGAGTCAAGAGTGAATGCGAAAGTTGGAAGGGGAAGACCAAGGCGAACGTTCCTGGACCAAATCCAGGACATTTTAAATAAGGGCCAGGTCAAGAATACTCATAACTGACGAACTTGTATGAAAGGTTTAATGATGTCTCTGCTTTCCCCTATGGGAATGAGGCGTGATGCTATGTATGTATGTATATTATTAAATACGAAAGTGGTTCAATCTACGTGCCCATTAGGTTTCTAGCATCTTCTTTTTTTTGGTATCACTAAAATAGATAGATAAGGCCAAGAGTATTTTTTACTAATGTTGTTGAATACGAAAGTGATTCTATCTTTGTATTACCGTTTACGCTGTTATAGAAATAGATAGGCGGGACTAATAAAAGTGAGAAATTGAAGTTATTTTGAACTAATATCACAAAATGCGAAAGTGATTTTGTCTATTTCTAACGTTAATCGTTAACCAACGTTATGTAAATAAACACGACATAGGAGATAGAAAACGCTATTTTATTGCAATTGCAACTAGAAGACGGTGAAGTCGTGATAGTGAATAAATTTAGCTATAATAAGTTTTATAGAGTAATTTTGGAGTTTATTGACGACAAACATAATCACACAAGATTTTTATAAATACATCTATTAGTAACCAATTAATGTTGAAGAAATATGGTTGACAAGTTTTGGTGTTTATTGGCAACAATCACGAGATTTTTATGTTTCGGAAGAAATAAGGATTAGAATCACTTACTCAATGTTTTGGTCTTTGTGTCATCTGGATGATATTTGCTTTGACCCATCTTGTTGATGGCCATTACTGAGAAAACGTAGTCCGTGTTACGTTCTAGTCCATGAATAGTGAAGGTAGTTGCATTTCTCGGTGTTACGTCTTCGTATCTGTAGGCTTCGTCGTATATTTTTCTGTTAAAAAGGATGACTTTTCAATTATTTTATATATAGAGCCTATTTAATAGGTGTTTACTTTCTTCTTCTCTTACATCTTACAGTAAAGGTTAGTAAAGATCGTTGTGGTATAAAAGAAGATGTAGTGACTAAAATGGAGAAAGATATGCTTAGATGGTTTGGGCATGTAGAGAGACAGACACTTATTTTTTCTGTCTTAAACCGCACCCTTACTGTAAGCCGTTGAGGAGATCCATTGATCTTCATATTTAACTACGACTAGCACTTAACCATACCGAAGTTACGGTTGGCTACTCAAATATCTGGATAGCCTATAGAACATGCTGCTGAGTATCGTTCATATCAGAATTGAAGAGTTCCGTCACATTGTCATGGAACCCATCATCAGAACCTAACCAAACTATCACAAAACAACCCTTGTAGGTTACCCTTTATTCGTCCATTTGTCGCGCATTTTGCTTAATACAAAATTTAACACATACGGTTTTCTCATGGATGCCATCATCAGAACTGGATTTTAAAAAATGGGACCTACTTTCATTTTAAAAAAATCATCAAGATCGGTCCACCCAGTCAAGAGACATGAGGTAACAAACATAAAAAAAATACAGACGAATTGATAACCTCCTCCTTTTTTTTGAAGTCGGTTAAAAAATGAACATTTTAATGATAACAGATTAACCACGCATTATTAAATAACAAAATATTTATTTCACTCTGATAATAGTAATCTTGATGATGATAGATCTAATGGTAACATACCGGTATCGAATCCTGTACCAGCTGAACAGTCCACCGTCAAACCCGGGCATCCATTGCAGCGTCACCGAATTGTGGGTGACGTTTGTCACCGTTATCTTCGTGACAGGATCTAAAAACGAACGTTTGTTTAATCACCTATATTATTTTACCTAACGGCAAGAAATGGAACAGTTTAAGGAGGTAATTTGACTAGAGATCTTGAATCATCAAGCTTAGGGAGGTTTACCAATTATATGAGATTAAATTAGGTAAATTTCTATCCACTTTTTAATATGTCAGAGACTAGGCAACATGTTACTTAGAGAATAACTTTACAATGAACAAAAGCAAAGACAATCTATGTTCTAAAGAAGACCAGAATTGAAAGCTATTCAATGTTAAACGAGATACAGAAACTCTGGTATTCATGGCGGAATGTTCACATTAAAAACTCACCAGGTGCACTAGTGACGTCCATTTTAACAGATGTGGTGCTAAACCCCAAATCGTTTCTCGCACCGCACTCGTAGGAGCCGTAGTCAGATGTACCTACATCGTTGATGAGTAGAATCGAAGTGTACGTGATGGGGTCGGTCTTATGGTACTCAGCGAAGTACTTCGTGGAGGTATTAACGGGGAGTTTTGCCCCACTTTTGGACCACGTGAAGTTTGGTGCAGGAGCGGCTTTAGATCTGTTAAAAAAATGTTCTGTAAGTGTTGGCAAGGGGGACATCCCCTAGAATTGTGTCCAGGATATGTAGGTTTCCTCATCGGCAGCGACCAGTGAGAGAATGTGGGTGGGAGTAGCTTCTTTGGATTGGAAGAAGGCCCACGAACACGAGAAGCTATGGATGCTCCCTCTTACCGCCGAAGTAGGCCTGGTTTTCGTGAATCCTCAGTTAGACTCAACCGAGACATTAGCGAAGAATGTGAGAGCTGATCACATGATATCTCACTCACGGATGAAGACGGTTCCACTGAGTTTTAGTGGATATACGAGGTCTCCCTCAACGCTCAGTCTCACACTCCTATCCGGTTATCGGTTGAGGCTATTATATAAATGCATTTAACAGCGACAACAGGTTTCGTCACCAAAAAGCACAATGATGTGTACAACAATTAAGCTCATAACCTATCCATTTGGCCATCACAGCTATATTAATTACGGTTTTATTGCATTTAGCCAGTAGTGTCGTTTCTTGTTTATCTTCTTTAAGTATTTAACACTACAGACGATGCAATGTATCATTTTGATGGGCAAAAAAGGTTTTTTAAATCGTCATTAGTCAGTCCTTTAGTAACAACTCTATCAACGGTTAAGAAAGCTAATTCTACTGAAGTAAAATCAGCAGGAAACTTTGTAGTAACTCTTTTAAACACGTTTTTGTACATTGAGTTTTCATGTGCTCTTCTTTTTTTGTTCTCCGTTCATTCGTCTCTTATGATTAATACATTACCACGAATATATTCAGGTGTCAAATACCTTTATCACGTCAGATTAGTGTCAATTAACAACTGCGAGAGACTAAAACACTAGTAATCCCCTTTATGCTATTTAATCCACACACCAGATATGCTTTTATTGGCAGTTCAATTAGTCATTTGTGGGAGAGCAGTATTAATTAACAACGCATTATTTTGCACCAAATTAAAATCAAAATATTCTTTATCAGCTTCTACTTGCACCCCATCTACTAACTTATATGTAACAATGGAGATTATAAATTATCTCTATCTTAAACAATCGTACCACACGGTAGTATGCCCGGCTTGGTTAGTGGAACGACAGCTTTTGGTGCCAATGACGGGTGGGGATTTCTCGCCAGCAATACTAACTGGAAGGCAATTGCCTCCTTCTGCGAGTTGATGATTTTGCAGATGGAGATACTAAGAAGGGAAAGGACGCCGCGGATTCCTCTACTCGCCGAGGAAGAAGGCCTGGAAGACGAGGGTGGGGATTTTCCCGCCTCCTTCCTCTATTTTAAATTTAACACTTTTGTGAAGGCAAACAAATCCAGGGTGCCAGAGTGGAATGTTTCCTGGCCCCTCACTAAAGGATCAAGAGGGTTTCGCTGGGTTTTAGTGGGTATTCTGGTTTTGTCTAGTGAGTACACTCCCAACCGATGACTGTTCGGTTGGGGTGCGTAAATGCATTTCCCAGCATCAAAAAAAGAAGTCGTCAAATCTGCCCAACCATTTTTACATTGATCTCAATTTTAGAGAGATTACATTTTAACATTTAAACACTAACTTTAAGTGACTTAACACAGACTTTTAATGCCCCCACGTTATTGAATTTATAATTAAACGTGACAAACTTTCTGCTGGAAGGCTCTCTTCACAGAAAAAATACTCACAAGAAACTTATCAGTTACTCTTTCCACAACAATTATTATAATAATGAATTTAATCTATGTATTGCTTTAAATCCATGTTTTATTGTCATTGACATTATTTTCAAATGTATAATGAGCAGTTTCTGCTCGAATTGAATACAGAAAGTCAATATTTATGCATAAAAATATCGTCGAAATATTAATGCAAATCGTTGATATTGTCAAAATATTATTGTTAAAAAGTAACATAGTCGATATAATAGTGCTAAAAAGTATTACCGTCAAAATAGAGTGCAAGAAAGTAATATCATCAAAATCATAGTGCAAGAAAGTAATGTTGTGTAAAAACTGATATCGTTAAAATTAGAGTGTATAAAAGTTATATTATATATCATAGTGCAAGAAAGTGATATCGTCAAAATAATAGTGCAGAAAAATAATGTTGTGTAAAAACTGATATCGTTAAAATAAGAGTGTAAAAAAGTTATATATCATAGTGGAAGAAAGATATGTCGTCAAAATAATAGCTCAAAAAAAGGATATTGATAGAGTAATCGTGCAAAAAAGTAATATCGTCAAAATAATAGTGCAGAAAAGTAATATTGTGTAAAAACTGACATCGTTAAAATAAGAGTGTATAAAAGTTATATATCATAGTGCAAGAAAGATATATCGTCAAAATAACAGTACAAATAAGTGATATTGTCAAAGTAATAGTGTAAAAAAGTAATATCGTCAAAATAATATTGTTTAAAAGAACTTTTACCATATTACGAAACTGTTTAACCGATTTAAACGGAAATTTCGTAGGCAAATAACTATGAGTACAAAAGACGTACAGTACTTTTAAACAGTCTAATTCCAGAAGTGACTAACTAACTAACAAATCGAGTTTACCTAGAAAATAAGTATTGAATAAAACTTACCGACAAGTTAACCTCCCAACTTGACCAGCGTTTGAAGCTGATTTAGCTAGACTAGGCGAGTTATCCATTTCCGGTTTGAATTTCACTATAAGCATGACATCCTGTCTCATCTCAGCACCAATTCCGTTGTTGACTACACACTGGAAGTTTCCCACGTCTTCTCTGGTCGCCTCTTCGATGAGGAGGTAGCTGGTTTGATTCCTGGGTTCGAAGGTTACTGTTGTCGAGGACATGTCGTAACCTTTCCTCTCCCATTTTACGTGTTCTGCTGTTAATGGGTTACCTGTTACAAAAATTTGGGAGTTTTTATGTATCTCTTTATATCTAATTAAATATAACATTATTTAGATATGTTTTACAAATGAAAACTATAAGTAGAAATATACGTCAGATTAAAAAAATACAATTTAATAAATGTTTCAATTATATTCGTCAATATTATAGTAGCACTCTTAAACAGAAAAAAAATGTAAAACAATATTTACTTAACATTATAAAAACCATATATTTAAAATAAATAATTGAATACAAATAAAGGGAAACATATATCTGTTGGAGAATGAGCGAGAAAAAAGTGCATAAAGCATGGGGACGTAGGGTTCTCCGCCGATATCGTCTTTAATGGCATCCATAATTTAATTTCCATACTGTGGGCGTTGGTAGCTAATGTTGGTACAATCACAGACTTTGTTAATAAATTCATATTATAATGTTCAGTCACTTAATGTTCCCGATATCATTATCAAATCAAATCAAATCAAAAATATCATTATTCAAGTAGATATATTAAAGCACTTTTGAATCGTCAAATTATATTTTTTTTCCACTCTCTGATTCTAATATACGTCTGATGATGGTAATGAAGAACGGCTTAAAATCTAAAGTTACGAGGGTTCCTTCGCGCCCTGATCCGAGAAGAACACACAACAGATCCCCATTACAATATCATATTATTTTACTATATTTTAATTGAAATTAGAGCAATTCGTTCACTCCCACGCGTTTCTATCATCTAAGTAATCTTGCAACTTATAATATGATTTTTCTATCAACTTTCTTTTAACAAAGACTTTGAATTTATTAATTGACATCTCTAGAATGTCTTGAGGGAGTTTATTATAGAAACGTATACAGTTACCCTTACATGAGTTGTTAATCTTATGCAACCTACTAGAATTTATAACAAGTTTGTTTTGGTTTCGTAAGTTATATGATGTACATTCACTCTTTTTATTAAAAGAATCAATGTTTTTGTGTACATACAAGAAGTTTTCTAATATATATACGCAGTGAACTGTCATTATGTTAACTGCCTTGAATTTGTTTCTTAGCGACTCTCTTGGACCCACATTGTAAGTCGCACGAACGGCCTTTTTCTGCAGTACAAATATTGCATCTATATAAGCAGCATTACCCCAAAGTAGAATACGTTAATAATAGCTAGGAACGCGACAGTTTCAATAGTCGACCGCTCTGACGGGCAGTCACCCGGGAACTACCGAGAGACGCGCGCCGGATTGTCACTATTGACTCTGCCCCGCGTCCAATAGATTTAAGCATTTCATATTTTATTACTTATTTTTTATTGAAGGATACCTTTTTAAATAGAGGTAAGATACTTTTTTAAATAATAGAGTTTTTAAATCTTTGGGCAAGATTTTAATAGTACTTTTATAGATCGATAAAGTAGCAAGCTTTTTAAACATATTATACAAAGATACTAGATAGAAAAATGAATTATCTTACCACTCGCCGTACAAGAGAGCATAGTGTTTTCATTGGGACTGGATATCGCACTCTGTGAGACGCTCTTTATGCCTGCCGGGTCTAAAAAAGGATAAACAATTTATAAATCATTACGTAATAATATAAAAGAACATATTGCAAGCCTTGGAACGTTTTCAAAAGGACCAAAATTCTGAATTCCCCTTCATTTGCATTATTTTAGAATCAAGTATCTCAGTTTTTGTTTAATGAAGATTATAGAAACTAGACACTTAAAGTAACAATTTCCCAATTGTTTTTCCACTGTATAATAATTTTCCTGACGTATGATGGCTAAGTTTCATTCATACCCACAAAATACATATGCACAACAAGTCGACAAAAGTCGAGTTTACTTTACGAGTGTTACATAGCCGAATGTGACGGTCCAACTTCATTCAATACTCACAATATACACGTATAGGTTTCGAGTATAAACAATTGCTATGGTATTTACAATGTAAATTAACTGTGATGTTAACGATCGCTGCGTCCTGTGAGTTGAGCGCTTCGCAAATGTAGAGCCTACTTTAGTTAAAAGAGCGATACAAAGCCCTCTGTGACGGGTTAGTTTTATTAACACCCACATAATATACATGCACAGCATGCCTATATAAGTTTTCAGTATGACAAATTGATACGGTACTGGAAGTGTACATTAATCGTTATGTTAACAGTCGCTGCGCCAAGTGAGTTGGCGACTTCGCAAGTGTAGAGTAAAGTTACTCGATCGAGCGTTACATAATAGAGTGTGATGCCTAAGTCTCATTCAATATCAACAAAATACACGTAAACAGCTCGCGTATATAATTTATCAGTATAAAAAATTGCTACAGTATTTACAGTGCGCATTAACTCTGTATCCTGTTAGTTGACAGCTGTGCAAGTGTAGAGTACACTTTAATCGTACGAACGTTACATAACAGAGTGTAACGGCTTAGTCTCACTCAATACAAAGTACTCATATACATATGATACGTCTATGTAAGTTTTCAATATCAAAAATTGTCACGATACTTACAGTGTACATTAATTGTGATGTTAACAGTCGCTGCACCCTGTGAGTTGACCGCTTCGTAATGGTAGAGACTACTTTACTTCAATGAGCGTTACATTGTAGAGTGTGACGACTTAATCTTATTTAATACTAAGAACATACTCATACATAATGCACAGGTGTAAGTTTTAAGTAAAAAAATGCTACGGTACTTACAGTGTACGTTAACCGTGATGTTAACAGTCGCTGCACCTTGTCGGTTGATGACTTTACAAGTGAAGACCGAAATTTATTTGGACTAGTGTTACATAATCAAATGTGACTGTTCAGTCTTACTCAATATTAATAAAATACTCTTACACAACTCGCAATGTAAGTTTTAAGTATAAAAAAAAAATGCTACGGTACTTACAGTGTACGTTAACCGTGATGTTAACAGTCGCTGCACCTTGTCGGTTGATGACTTTGCAAGTGAAGACCGAAATTTATTTGGATTAGTGTTACATAATCAAGTGTGACTGTTCAGTCTAACTCAATATTAATAAAAAATTCTTACACAACTCGCAATGTAAGTTTTAAGTATAAAAAAAAATGCTACGGTACTTACAGTGTACGTTAACCGTGATGTTAACAGTCGCTGCACCCTGTCGGTTGATGACTTTGCAAGTGAAGACCGAAATTTATTTGGACTAGTGTTACATAAACAAGTGTGACTGTTCAGTCTCACTCAATACCAATAAAAGTATAAAAAATGTTAATAGTACTTACAGTGTACGTTAACTGTGATGTTAACAGTTGCTGCGCCCTGTGAGTTAACCGCTTCGCAAGTGTAGATGCCGGCATCGTGCCGCGACAGTCGTGTCATATTCAACATGCTGCCTTCCGATATTATTCTGTCGTCTGAAACAATACAATAAATCATTATCAGATTTGATAGTATAGTGGTATTCTTCTTTATTAACATAGTATAAAATTGTGTCACTTCCTCTGACTGTTCGCTTAGATCTTTTTAACTTTCGGTGCAGTTTTCAGCAACAGAATCATTCCATATTAAACACGAAGTCTCGAGACAGTCGCCGTATCACAGTTTAGTTGAATATAATTTTATGGTCGGGTAAAGGGCGTATTCGGGTCGTGTTGGTGGCAACATCTGCTAATATTAAATGATGAATAAATTACCCAACATTCATCTCGGTTTGAGAGAAAATGTCAACAAAGAAATTAATGGCTATATTTTCTTTGCTTTTCACCATTTTTAGTCGTACATTACCGTATTTTTATGAATTTCAAGAATAAAACCATTAAGATATATAACAATTTTGGTAACAATAATTTTTGATATTATTTAAAGCCGCAGTCGTTTTGATGTGGCGTTACAATCTTGGGTATGTCTGTCATAATGTGGGTAGTCGAGCGAAGAGAACAACATCGCGTATTTCAATAAAATATTCCACGATACAATTAGTTCCTTCCTTATTAATTTCACTATAACAAATCAACACTTATAATTTTAAATAATTAACTAGATTTAAAACATTCCACCAAGAACACGTGGACGCGTGCGCACTCTATGAAGTCCGAACCAATAATGGCCGTTACTCCAGCGCCCGGTGTTATGTCAGCTGTCAACTTCAAAAATGTCAAGTCCGATTCGTTTGTAAACCGATTAATAATCTGTGTGCCGTCATATTTATTGATAATCCTACAGCGTTTTAATAAGTTGTTACATAGAATACTTAATGTACCTAAAATACTATATAATATTTGAAATAATTGAGTAGATATTAAAAAGTCCGAATTTAGAAACAATAAAAAGGGAAAAAAAACTGAGTTATTCGCTATGTACTTATAAAGAGTTACTAGGTGGTAGTATGAATGTTATTTATTCTTAATTCACTTGCAATGTAGCATTTTTTTTTATCACGAATCAACTATGTTCCCTTTGTCTTTATATTTTAAGTGAACTACGTTTAAGACTACATTATATTATCGATATTTATACCCATTTGCCACCGCCCAAGTGTATTTCTCTCTGGTCCTTTATGTCGTTGTTATAACACATTCTTATTATTATAAACAGCAAAAAGGCAATATAATTTCAAGAAATATATCAAAAACATACTTTTACAAAAGGCATATTATAATGTTGAAGATTATTTAAGGGATAGAAATGTTTGGACTTGATTCCAATTGCACACAGAAGAGTAACCGCTGCGTTTCTTGCCGGTTTCTTCTCAGTGGATTCAACGTTACATACCAGTGTAGCAGTGCAGTATAAAGCGCTCTTTTGAGCCTACTGAATAAAGTATATTTTGGTGAAACGTTTTTCCCTGAAAGGTTTACATCAGCTGTTTCACTTGCATTATGGTTTCATATAGTTTTCACTTAAAAAGATGTTACCGGGGATCGAACCAGGGACCTTTTCTAGTAAAACGAGTACTAGCACCTATGAGACAGCCAATATTATATACATTAAATGAGAAAAACAATTTGAAATATTGCTGTAAAGTTAGCATGTGTCAAGGAAGTATACGTCGGTTGAAGCTTTAATATAATAAATCTAGAATCAATTTGAGCACGTGGGAAAATCATTAATTAGCTATACGAAGGGTCGGTTATATTAATTAATTAATATTCGAGTGCCAAATCAAATCACAATCAATCAAAACCGGAGAATGTCAAATGACAAACGTAATGTACGCGTTACGATGTCTCAAATACAGTCCATTAATCACCAATCAATATTTATTTATGAATATCAATGAGTCTAATCTCGATGGGATTTTAAATTCGCTAACTTTTCCTGTATTCACGAATACATATTAATATCTAGATGCACCTTCAATCAAGTAGTATTTAATTCATTATATCAAAATCAAAATATTCTGTATTTAAGTAGGATCAAAAAGCACTTTTGAATCGTCAGTAGTCTCTACGTTGGTAATAAATCTATCACCGGTTCGTAAAGTTGATTCCGATGAGAAGAAACCGATAAGAAACTCAACGGTTACTCCTTTAAACATAGCTTTCATGTGCAACTGGAATCATGTCCAAACATCTTTGTCACTTTGAGGAAAACCCAACAAGTGATTCGGGTATCTTATTAAAAATGCGTATGCTCAACCCGGCAAATGATTTCTGAACTTGTTCACTCTAAAATACGGCAGTATAATTTTGTTTTTATTTCTTGTATTTTAATTGTGCGTTGCGCTATTTTTGCTGCATAATTGAATATTATTACGCATATATAGAATGTTGTCCATATGATATAAATTATTAATCATCATCTGGCGGCGGAATCGCTAGTTCTCGGATGACGGTCCGCCAGTGTGGTCGACTATTGAAACTGTCGCGTTCCAAGCTATTATTATAAATGAGTTTATGTAAATTGATATCGGGAACATTAACTGATTGAACATTATAATCTGAGTTAATTAATAAAAAATAAATGGAAATTATGGATGCCATTAATGACGATGTCGGCGGAGAACCCTACGCCCCTATGCTTTATGCTTCCTTCTCTCTTATTCTCCGACATATATATTAAGAACAAAAAAGGGCCCAGCATTGAACCTTGTGGGACACCCATTTTTACAGGTGATCCTAACGACGCAACACCGTTTAAGGTAATTGATGATGCATTTTCTATGAAACTATCGATTCATTTAGCTGTACTAACACGATGGAGCGTAAACAATGCCAATAAAACGTTTTAAAGGTGTCACTAGTACTATCATCTGTCCTCGTTATCGAGAGCGGTCTTCTTACACCTTTTATATAGACAAAGCGTAAGCAAAGTAAAAGGAAATAGGGAGAAAATAATATTTATTAATTGTAAACGTATTTTTTTAAACACAGTAGGACTTAGTTAATGTATTTATATCCCGAAAAAACTGTTCATGTAAGCAGTTGTTAACATACAAATATGATTAATTATTTTTATAAATAAATAACTTATATATATTTACGAGTATAACCAAAAAACAGTATATAAAGGCATAATAAAAAGTTTATTGCGCTTTCGTAGATTTAGAAAAGGCCTATGATCGAGTGGTGAGGAATGAGCTGTGGTCAACGTTATCTACGTATGGGGTGAGCGGTTGTCTGATCCAAGCATTGAAGTCTCTCTATGAGGGTTCTAGTGCCTGTGTCAGAATAAACGGAGCGTACACGGAGTGGTTTCCTGTCGAAAGAGGTGTTCGACAGGGATGTGTTGCGTCACCATGGCTGTTCAACCTTTTCATGGATAAATGTTTGACAGATTTAAAAGAAAGTATGTATGGGTTAAGAATGAATGAATTACTCATCAAATGTTTACTCTACGCTGATGATCAAGTAATACTTGCGTCATCCGCTAACGAGCTTCAGGAGATGCTAAATATTATGAATGAAGCTTTGAAAGGGAAAGGAATGAAAGTGAATGTAAACAAAACGAAAGTTATGCTTTTTGAACGAGATGAATCTATGATGAATGGCAATATTTTGATAGATGGGGAACAAGTGGAAGAGGTGAAAGAATTTGTATACTTGGGATCTAAATTTACAAAAGATGGAACATGTGAAAGTGATATCGAAAGGAGAGTGAATGCAGGGAATATGGTAAATGGTGCTCTGCATGCCTTTATGAATAGCCAGATGGTGTCTCAAAGGGCTAGACTGGCAGTGCATGCTGGAGTGTTGGTGCCAACACTTATGTATGGTAGTGAAAGTTGGGTATGGCAGAAGAATCACAAAAGTAAAATAAATGCGGTAGAGATGAGAGCGTTGAGAAGCATGAGTGGATTAAAACTGAGTGACAGAGTAAGAAATAGTGTGATAAGAGACCGTTGTGGTATAAAAGAAGACGTTCCTGGACCAAATGTATGTATGTACATATGTATAAAACTGGTACAAAATCACACAGTCATTGTGATTATTTAATTAAATACAACCTGTTTAATAAAAATTCAAGATCTTTGTCTGTCAGTCAGTAATTGTAATCAATCTATTTATATATAATTGAAAACAATAGATAAAACATAAAAATTAACATACAAAGCGTTATATCTCTTTAAAGAATCTGTAATGCGTGTGTAAATGTATTTGACATGGGAACAATTAAGAGGGTAATGTTAATCTTTTGTAGATGATAACTTTAGTTTATCTAGCATTTAAAACTATAGGTGTAGGTGTGTCTCATTTGATAGTAAGTGATAATACATCTAAGGTATTCATATTTAAAAGACAAACAGATTGATGTAAATAATGTGCAATGCCATATTTTCGAGTATTTACAACGTTGAAGATTATTTAAGCGATAGAAATGTTTGGACTTGATTAATTGTAACAAAACTATATTTAAAAGAGTAACTGCAGAGTTTCTTGCCGGTTTCTTCTCAGTGAAATCAACTTTCTGAACTGGTGGTAGCATTTAGCAATGGACAGACTATTGACGAATCAAAAGTGCTTTATGAGATTACTTGAATAAAGATAATTTTGCTATTAAATGTTTTAGTTCAGATTATATTTATATATATTTTGGAGTGCAATAGTCTGGGGAACGCTGGCGCCATTTGTCCATGGGCGTGAGGCAGAGTCAATAGTGATAATCCGGCGCTCGTCTCCCCAGTTCTCGGGTGACAGTCAGCCAGAGCAGTCGACTATTGAAACTGTCGCGTTCCTAGCTATTGTTATAGAGTTTGTGTAAATTGATATCGGGAATATTGAGTGATTGAAAATTATAATCTGAGTTAATTAATAAATTGTTTGATTTCACCAACATTACCCATCGACGCCCACAGTATGGAAATTGAATATATGTTACTAACGATGATCTTGACGGAGAATTCTATGCCCATGCTTTATGCTCCTCTCCTTCTCTCTTATTCTCCGACATATATAACATAATAAATATAAGTTGAAACCAAATAGTTTCCGGAATGCCGGCGCCATCTATCGGCTCAGGACAGAGTCATTGAGTCCCAGGCCGACGGCGTTCTCGACAGTTCTCGAGTGACGGTCCGCCAGAGCGGTAAACTATTGAAACTGTCACGCGTTCCTAACTATTGTTCATTAAAATCTGAGTTAATTGCACCAACATTAACCACCGACGCCCACAGTTTGGAGTTTGAGTTATGGACCCAACTAATGACGATGACGGCGGGGAACGTATTCTTCTTCTCTCTCATTTCTCCGACATACATGTATAAGCCAACAGTTTTTATACATTAACTAGCTAACATTTATAGACTATGTTTTGCCAAATAATTTATTTCTGGTGTAGAAAATACGGTTGTATATATTTCCTTTTGTGGTGGACCAGCCTAAACATTTAGAGGTATGAGAAATAGATGTTGGTTGATTCTCAGACCTGTTCGACTTGCAGATAGAATTTCATGAGAATCGGTCGAGTAATTTCGAAAGACGTTGGCAACAAACACTGCGACACGACAATTTTATATCTAAACTAATATAATAAAAACAACTGGACCGATTTCAAAAATTCTTTCATCATTAGAAAGCTGCATTTTCACTGAACGACAAAGGCTTTATTGCTTTCTCAAGAAAATAGGGATATCTGAGAAAAATGCGTTAATGTAACCCAAGGTGTGTAACAAAAAATCTGTTACTGCGTGCGCTGCGAAAACTACTGACGATAGAACAAAAAAATGTTCTACAATATTATAGAACGTATTAATACCATATGTCCAACTACTGTATTTACGTCACTATAACGACTTTTTTACATTTGAAAAGTTAATAAGTGTCGACAATAATCAAACAGTATTATTCACACCTCTGTATTAATCCTATGAAATAATATTAAAGACCATTTCAATACCTATAAAAAACTTATGAAATTATTAAAATCTGACATTTCATTCAAAAGATATAACGAATTTAAAAATGTCAATCTAAGAAAATAAGTCCGACTTAGTAGACTTTCCATTGCCACGAGATCTGTATCCACGTGGGTGAAACCGCGGGATATAGCTAGTATATTATAAAATCATCAAAATCAATAGGATTTTTTTTCATTTTATTCCAAGATAGCAGAATCCATTATACGCTTTGTTTACCAGTGACAAGACTCCTCAAATCATCAATGGTTGATTTAAAAGTTTTCTTTATTTTCCAATATGAAATATTTCTTTTGAATTATGTCACTATTCCATCAAAATTAACAAAGAAATCTCTCTCTTTTCCCCACTTTAAAAAAGCCTTTTAGAAGTTTAATAATATAATTTTAACACAACAATTGTTTAACGCACACAAAAGGCCCCAGGCCTTATTTTAATGAGGTCTCTTTAAAAAGTACACTTTCATTTGGATAAAATAACTTCAAAGGGAAAGGTTAAAGGTCGCTGTCCATTACACATGACTGACTAAAAGAAATTTGAATTAAAAAATACAATACTCTAAATAACACAATCATATTTTTTTCAATAAGTCTTTGGTTTGGTATACATAGTATATAATCTGGATTTACATAGAGTGTAACTTATATCTCGTTAAATAAATAAGGTTTAAGAGTTATATCTCTACTCGCTGTAGCTATAGAAGCCTTTGTATTTATTTCTAAAGTCGATGTAGATAAGTTCAAACAGACTATAGATAGTTGGGTGACAACACAGACAGCTCTGAAATATCAAAAACATTGGGCAATGTCACAAAATGTTACGCAATACGAAGTAACATTAACGAACGGAACAATTTTGTTAAGATAGTCTTCGAGCTGTATTCAGTGGAGTTGTTGTTTTAAGAGAAGTAGTGCTAAATGGTATAAATTCAAATTTATAATATGATGATTTAGTTTAAGATGATAACGCGTTAACTTTGTAAGGGGTAAGTTACCTTTTAATGGATTCTTCTAAGTTCTTTGGTGGTACTCACGAACTAGTTTTAGTCCTAATGTATGTTGAAAGGTTAGAGCTGAAACTAGTCGAAAAATTCTAATTTAAGTCTGAACTATAGATTCCAATATCCTAAGCTTGTACTTCCAAAAACTTAATCCATGCTGATAGATTAGATATGGATAAGAAGTGATGATCGTCTAAAAAGCTTGCTACACGCCTTTATGAATAGTCAGATGTCCCTGTCTGTGCATAGAGGAGTGTAGGTGCCATTACTTATGTATAGAAGTGAATGTTGGGTATGACAGAAGAAGCACAGAAGTAAATGCGGTTGAGATGAGAGTGAGATGATGAAGATGTAATGACTAAAATTAAGAAAAGTAGTCTTAGATGGTTTGGGCGCGTAAAGAGATTCAGTGGAAGGAGACTGACAAAAAGGATTTGTGAGTCAAGAGTGAATAGGAAAGTTGGAAGGCGATCGTTCCTGGACCATATCCAGGACATTTTAATGATAATGAAAAAAGCAAAGGATATGCTAGGATCGTAGCAAGTGGAAGGACGTGGTCTTGATTGGATAACTTGATTTTTTTTCGGATTATTCGCAACCTATTAAATTATTAGAGAATTTTCGAGTATTTTCAATTCATTGTTTCTTATGTTGATGGTATGTCGTTGATGCCTTGGAAAAAAGGAAGGTCATTGGTGTGGGATGCTACATGTGTTGATACGCTTGCACCATCTGACATTGACGCTACCTCTAAATCAGCGGGAGCAGCGGCGTCATTAGCTGAAAACGCCAAGAGGCGCAAATATGAGAGCCTTGCTTTAGAATACATATTTGTGCCTTTTGGCGTGGAGACATTGGGATCGTGGGGTCCTGAGGCTAAAAGTGACCCTGAGGCCGAGTGGTACTTCGTACAGCATATAAGTATCGCTGTCCATTGGCTTCTGATGGCGCATTTTAATTACTTTTATTTTTTCTGTTTAATGTGAAGGTTCGATATAATGTTATCATGGTTAATTGTAATTTTGTAAATATATAATTATGGTACAGTCTATATACCTATACACATTTTAATCAAAGCATGAAATATATTTATACAAATAGAACAATTATCATACCTTTTATTTATTTTAAAAAGAATGAAATAACATAATTTATATCGTAGCAAATACAGTATTCTAAAAAATACAACATTTGAAAGTTTGCTACAAATTTTATTGCAATTGTATTTTCTGGGTAATTGATTTTAAAACGAAAAGTATATTATTCGTGAGTCGAATATTTCGATACACGATTTCAATTATTTAAATAGAAACAATTCAAAATCTACAGTTATTTCATTAATTCTCGATATAGTTGAAAATTTTCGAATTATTCGATTGGAATACTGGGCCCGTAGACAAGTTACTTTCGAAGATTGCTAACGCTCGAAAAATGTATGCGAATGACGTTTTATTTTTCGATTAGAAACGTCATTCCCATACATTTTTTTTGAGCGTTAGCAATCTTCGAAAGTAACTTGTCTAGAGGCCCTAATATTCCACTTGATTCAATTCGAACGATATTCGCACACCCCTAGATTGAATATGCCATTAAACCACAAAAGTCCATAAACCTTTTTTCGCTTTAAAAAGTATCCTTTCTCAGGCTCTAAGCTATCTGTATACCAAATTTCATTTAAATCGATTCAGTAGTTTTATCGTAAAAGCGCGACAAATAGACAGTGCATTTATAATATTATTAAGGATTACTTTGGCATTAACCAACGTTAGAATTATTCAATATAAAATACTCTATGGCACACAATCAAATTGACGATCTGATGCTAGTAATCAATTCACAAGGCCTAGGTTTTATAGCTATAACAGACAAAGGAGCCGCTGGATTACTTATATTAAATAATTACCGCTGCTCATGAACACCCTTTTTCCGCTGGGAAATGGTTTCACGCACCTCTATCTCGAGGTAGGGCCAGAATACCCACTAAAACCCAGCGACGTAGGGCCAGAATACCTACTGAAACACAGCGAGGCAGGGCCAGAATAGCCACTACAATCCAACGAGGCAGGGCCAGAATACCCACTACAACCCAACGACGCAGGACCAGAATACCCACTAAAACCCAGCGACGTAGGGCCAGAATACCGAAACACTCGAAAAATGTATAGGAATGACGTTTAATTTTTCGATTAGAAACGTCATTCCCATACATTTTTTTGAGCGTTAGCAATCTCCGAAAGTAACTTGTCAAGAGGCCCTAATATTCAACTGGATTCGATTCGAACGATATTCGCACACCCCTAGTTTGAATATGCCATTAAACCACAAAAGTCTATCAACCTTTTTTCGCTTTAAAAAGTATCCTTTCTTAGGTTCTAGACTATCTGTATACCAAATTTCATTTAAATCGATTCAGTAGTTTTATCGTAAAAGCGCGACAAATAGACAGTGCATTTATAATATTATTAAGGATTACTTTGCCATTAACCAACGTTAGAATTAATCAATATAAAATACTCTTTTTCACACAATAAAATTGACGATGTGATGCTAGTAATCAATTCACAAGGCCTAGGTTTTATAGCTATAACAGACAAAGGAGCCGCTGGATTACTTATATTAAATAATTACCGCTGCTAATGAACACCCTTTTTAACTGGGAAATGGTTTCACGCACCTCTATCTCGAGGTAGGGCCAGAATACCCACTAAAACCCAGCGACGTAGGGCCAGAATATCTACTGAAACACAGCAAGGCAGGGCCAGAATACCCACTACAATCCAACCACGCAGGACCAGAATATCCACTAAAACCCAGCGACGCTCGAAAAATGTACAGGAATGACGTTTTATTTTTTGATTAGAAACGTCATTTTCACACATTTTTTTGAGCGTTAGCAATCTTCGAAAGTAACTTGTCTAGAGGCCCTAATATTCAACTTGATTCGATTCGAACGATATTCGCACACCCCTAGTTTAAATATGCCATTAAACCACAAGTCTGTGTCAAACACCAAACCTCTCCTATGAGCGAGGAGGCCTCTACCCAGCAGAGGGACGTTAATGGGCTTCTACTTCTCTTTTTTACACCGAATCTCTTTTGTAACTAGCCACGGTCAAAGCCTGAGACAAATTCGGAAACGCGATTTCCCAAATCGAATCCAGAACCACTGATACCAAGGTAAATACTGGGACTATTACATCAGCAAGACCATGTTTATTATAATTTGTTTCAGTATAAAACGCAACACTCAGTGACACTGGATTAAATCGCGAAACTATATTAACGTAATTTTTATTTCAATGAAAAATATCAACGTAAATGTAATGAGGACACAGCTCTTTAAAAATCCTTTTAATGTAATATATTTGTATCTAAATTATTTTTTAAAGGTCTTTGCTCACTGTACGCTTGACTGTAACCTCAAATTATCATTGGCGAGGCCGTCATCTAGTTACAGGTGCCTCTCCTCTTCGGAGGTTACGGATGCATCTTGTCTTATCCTTGAACATCGTTAGTTAGTTTCATCCGGGATTGACAGGGAGACTCTGACACCCCCAATTCAGGGTGTCACTGGGTTTTAGTGGGTTATCTGACCCTGCCTCGTGACAGAAGCGTGTAAAAGCATTTCCTAGCGGAAAAAGGGTGTACACGGGCAGCAGTAATTACATAATATACGTAACCCACCAGCTCGTTTGTCTTTTATAATGGGTATTCTGGCCCTGCGTCGCTGGGTTTTAATGGGTATTCTGGCCCTGCGTCGCTGGGTTTTAGTGGGTATTCAGGCCCTGCGTCGCTGGGTTTAAGTGGGTATTCTGGCCCTGCGTCGCTGGGTTTTAATGGTTATTCTGGCCCAGCGTTGCTGGGTTTAAGTGGGTATTCTGGCCCTGCGTCGCTGGGTTTTAATGGTTATTCTGGCCCTGCGTCGCTGGGTTTAAGTGGGTATTCTAGCCCTGCGTCGCTGGGTTTTAGGAGGTAGTCTGGCCCTGCCTTGTTGGATTTTAGTGGGTATTCTGGCCCTGCCTCGAGATAGAGGTGCGTGAAACCATTTCCCAGCGGAAAAAGGGTATCCATGAGCTGCGGTAATTAATATAAGTAACCCAGCAGCTCGTTTGTCTGTTACAGCTATAAAACCTAGGCCTTGTGAATTGATTACTAGCATCACATCGTCAATTTTATTGTGTGCAATAGAGTATTTTATATTGAATAATTCTAACGTTGGTTAATGCCAAAGTAATCCTTAATAATATTATAAATGCACTGTCTATTTGTCGTGCTTTTACGATAAAACTACTGAATCGATTTAAATGAAATTTGGTATACAGATAGTCTAGAACCTAAGAAAGGATACTTTTTAAAGCGAAAAAGGGTTATAGGGAATGGAAGTATCGTCATTTTGACAGCTAGAAGTTGTAGACTCAGGGGATATAAAATAAGATTACTTATCCTTACTAATATTATGAATGTGAAAGTAACTCTCTCTGTCGCGCTATCAAGTCAATATTACTTGTCCAATTTAACATTTTAACTGCCGAGAGGGGTCAACATGACCGACACTAGTTTTTGAGTCTTCCGGTTCGCTCGTATAAGATAAACAATCAAAATTATCTGTGTACATCAAGGTAAATAGGTAATTGGGATTTGTTCTTATACGAGAGATTCGGCAGACTCAAATATATTATCAATGTCGGTCACGTTGACCCCCCTGCGGCATTCAAAGTGTTAAATGAAATTTGGTACACAGGTGGTCTGAGAAAGGACATAGGGTACTTTTTAATTCGTCATTAAAAGTGTCGTCATTTTTAGAGTTTGATGAGTTTGACAAAAAGAAGATGTAGTGACTAAAATTGAGAAAGGTATGCTTAGATGGTTTGGGCACGTAGAGAGAATGAATGAAATGAGACTGACAAAAAGGATTTACGAGTCAAGAGTGAATGGGAAAGTTGGAAGGGGAAGACCTAGGCGAATCTTCCAGGACCAAATCCAGGATATTTTAAATAAGGGTCAGGTCAAGAGTACTCTAAACCGACGAACTTGAATGAAAGGTTTAATGAGAATGAAAGAAGCGAAGGAGATATGTAAGGATCGTGGCAAGTGGAAGGACTTGGTCTCTGCCTACCCCTATGGGAATGAGGCGTGATGCTATGTATGTATGTATGTATGACATTCAAAATATGTTAAAGATTTACTCTCAAGGGTGTAAAACAACACTGCTTTCTAATATTAAAACACGACATTAACTCTGTCTGTCGCACTTTAATGGAAAAACTACTGAACCAATTTAAATAAAATTTGGTACACAGGTAGTTTAGAACTTGAGAAATAACAGACTTCTTTTTAACGTAGATAACGTAGACACTCACTAAGAACGTGAAGCAAGATTTCCCTTACCATTAATTGACATTGTATTTTATTTAAAAAGGGTAAGGTAAGTAGCAGCCNGCACGGGGGTGGATCACACCAACTTCCCAACTTCGGGCAAATATTGAGAAAATCTTAATAGAAAACTCAATATCCATTTTTGGATTGGCCCGACCCGGGACTCGAACCCAGGACCACATGTCTGTAGTCGAAAATGCTAACCACTAGACCAATGAGGCAGTCAATTTTATTTATATTTATATATTATATAACTAACCGTTTCCTTTACTCAGAGGTTGTCTGTTAAGAGATTGCTTTTCCAATAGGACCGCCTTTGCATGTTATAGTTCCCTAATTGTCTGTAATTTCGTTGTGTTTTTATGTTTTTGGCGTAAAATAAAGTGTGTATGTATATATAAATCAATTATAATTTAAAGGCTTCAATAAATCATGATTTATTATATTATCCAAAGAACCGGATGGTCTTTCAGTAACTGAAATGTGGACAATAACCTTTATCAAAGCTTCAGGGCCGATTTTAATGAGGGCGCAACTCTTTAAACGAATATATGCTGTTTAAAAGAATTTAATATTACAGTTTTTGAAGAGATTTCATTTAGCTTACTAGCTGTTACCCGCGGTGTTACCTGATAAGTGATGATACAGTCTAAGATGTAAAAATCTGGTAAGAGGTAAATTACCTACACAGCATCGTACCTGAACGCAAATCTCTTGCTTGGCCTCACGTCTTTATTGGTATGGTGGTAACTAGCCACGGCCGAAGCCTCCCAGCCGCCCAGACTCAATGCTATCAAAAATCCGTGAGTGTTGCCCTTATTCCCATGAAATATTAATTATAGATTTAAGAACCTTCAGTAAAAGGGTTAAAATTATTCTTGTATGCACTATTTTCTAATGTGGTATTGAAATTATTACATACAAGTTGTTAGGAGACCGCTCGCGAAAACGAAGACAGATGATAATACTAATGACATCTCTGGTGATGGAATGGGAAAAAATCGCTCCTGATTTTTAAACAAATCATATTTTTAAAACGTTTTATGAGCATTAATTGCGCACCATAATGTTAGTAAAGCTAAATGAAGCGAAAGTTTCATAAAAAATCTTGACTTTATTAAAAAAAACAACCAGCACTCAAACACAAAAGGAAAACAGCCGACGTCACAGCCCGGGTCAACGACCTCTAGCAACCGCGGCCGCGGCCTACGCTAGCTGTACTAACATGATAGAGTGTAAATAATGTTAATAAAACTATTTATATTTTTTTAATTTTCTTTAATCAGGATCGACTTTTATTCCATCCCATTATTATTGCTATCATATCTCTTCGTTTTCGGGAGCGGTTTCCTAACACCATGTATATTTAGAAAACGTGTAAATCCTTCTTTGTAATGTTTTCTTTTGAGGTTTGGTTTTTGTTATGATAAGAATTTGAATCGTTTCCTAAGAATAATCTAGAAATTCTTACTGATGGCATAATTATTTATTACTTTTGGAAAATGTGATAAAATACCGGCTTTAAAAACATTTGTAATCTTTCTTTGTAATCAGTTTTTTGTTTTTGACCCTTGCTATAAAGAGTAAAGTATGACATCTTAATTTTGAAGACCTTGCCCTTTTAATATCCCATTGCTGGACACAGGCCTCCTCACTCATAGGAGTTAGGGTTTTTAGAGCACAGTACACAAGGGCATTCTCTATTCCTACATACAAAGGATCACGCCTCATTCCCTTCGGGGTAGGCAGAGACCATGTCCTTCCATTTACTACGATTCTTGCCCATCTCCTTCGCTTCTTTCATTCTCATTAAACCTTTCATACAAGTTTGTCGGTTTAAATTACTCTAGATTTGGTCCAGGAGCTTAGCCTTGGTTTTTACTATTCACCTTTGACTCATAAATCCTTTTGTCAGTCTTCTTTCTACGTGCCTAAACCATCTAAGCATACCTTTCTCAATTTTAGTCACTACATCTTCTTTCTCTGATATGCCTTAGTGGCTGCATGGACTAGATGCTTCCACCTTTCTCTAACCTGGGCTTCTTTTAATGCTGTTAGAAGCTCGAGTCTTGTTATATTCTTATTTGATCGGATCAACAAGTGAGCGATCTCTTGTTATTTTTCTTCGACCCTTCCTACCACAACCAGTTTCTCTAGGTTATCTGGGGATATATAAATCTCTGGTCTAATATTTATAACACAAGAACGACTGAACCCATTTGGTTGAAAATTGCCGGAGAGGTAGCTTAGAATCAGGAGACGGATATAGGATTCTTTAGTAATCATGCTTCGAAACATAAAACAACCAAAACTGTGCAATGGAAATTACATTGTAAATAATTTTAGTCACTACATCTTCTTTTATACCATAACGTTCTCTATTCCAATACCCCCATAATCCGATGCGACGGGTATCCGAAATGATCAGAGAGATGAGGCGTAGGACCTACGGATTAACGTGTTGTCCATGGCACAGGGATGCAACACATCGTCAACTTCCCAATTTCGGGCGAATATTCAGAATATCTTAATGGAAAACTCAATATCCATTTTAAATCATGTATCATGTCTGTCATTACAATCTCAATAATGAAGTTTGACTTACTTGCACTACTATACGAAGACTGCGTGATCGGAAGGCCGTCTTTTGTCCAAGTGTATATGATGCTTCCAGGGTTTCCATCCGCTCGCAGCATGATTACCAGAGGCTCGTTCTCAACTCCAACTGTAGTATACTGGGTTGTTTCGTCGAAAATTGGTGCATCTAGAAACAGAGTTACATATATATCATAATGTCCTTATCATTGCATTGCAATACACGTAAATAACTAAAGTCGTAAACGATGTGAGACATACTTGTAACTCCACGCCAATGCCCAAAACAAAGTGGTGTACCACAGGGAAGTATTCTTGGTCCAATATTATTTTTGCTTTACGCTAATGAACTCCCTGATGCTGTGCTCATGTGCAATGACAAAAAGTCTTTTAACTCCGATATTAATCTCTATTTTTCATAAATAGTTGATTGGCTTGATTGAAATAACTTTAAACTTAATATAGACAAAACTAAATTAGTCGTTTTTAAATCAATAAGAGTTCAAGACGTACCCCTTTACATACATCTAAATATTAAGAAAATAAGTGACGTTGAGTCAATCAGACTTTTAAAGAATTTAATTAGATAAAAAGTGCAACTGGAAAAGCCATATTATTTTGCTTGTTATATTTTTAGATAGACATATTTTATTTTATTATAAACTATTAAGATTTGCAAGCCGTCTTATGGCATACCTTTTCGCTATTCCGGTATACTAATTGTGTATTCAGCAAATAAATGATTTGAATGATTGATCGCTGAAGGTCGTGTCTCTGATATGCCTTAGTGGCTGCATGGGCTAAATGCTTCCACCTTTCTCTACCCTCGGCTTTTTTTTAATGCTGTTAGAGTTTTGTTATATTCGTTACTTGATCGGATCAACAAGTGAGCGATCTCTTGGTCTTTTTTGATTTGATTGAAAACTGGTGGAGAGGTAGCTTAGAATTAGGAAACGGACATAGGATACTTTTTACTGTCTCCTTAGTAATTATGCTTGGAAACATAAAACAACCAAAACTGTGCAACGTAACGCATTTGGTGATGAGTAAACTGATGAACAATGTGATTTACGTCACGATACTCGTAGGAAAATTGGAAGCTGTCAAAAAATTCAAAATTTCAATCAAGCTATGGCTCGTAGTAAGTATATAGAGGGAAATTTCATTCAAGTGGGCTTTTACACTATTGGATCGTCAAATATCGTTTTTTTTGAAATGAACTTCTTTAGGAGCATGAAAGTAAATTTTTAATGCCTGAAACGCGTGAATAGTGTCACGAAGATAGGCAGCGTTTTCATGCGAATGCATTTGAAGGTAGTTTTAATATTTACAAATGACACGCGGCATTTTAATTTACAATTTGTCATTTGAGAATTCATTTATAGTAATTTTTGACACTTAATATTATAATCAGAATTAAATTCCTATTATATTTTCATTTTTCTCGTCCTCTAAGTCTTGGAAATCTAAGCTCTTGCATTTGTATAAATATAAACAAGACATTACGAAGCCTCGTCTTTTCAATATTTCTCTATGGTGCTGAGACGTGGACTTTGAGATCATCAGATCGCAATCGCATCGATGCTTTTGAAATGTGGTGCTGGAGTAAAATGCTTCGTATACCGTGGACAGCACATCGGACCAACGCATCAATTCTTAAGAAACTCAATGTTACAACTAGGCTTTCCACCATCTGCCTCAAAAAAATACTTGAGTACTTTGGGCACATTGCCAGGAAAAAGGGTGATAACCTCGAAAAGCTCGTGATAACTGGGAAAGTTAATGGCAAAAGAGCAAGAGGTCGGAGCAACCACCTCTGGTGCGCAAAGAAATTTGCGCATCAGAGGTGGTTGTCACTACCCTCAGAACTGAGGAAACGAATCAAGGAGGAGGAAACAAGACATACAAATTAGTTTGCCAAAGTAGTTTCACTTCTGACATATGTACTTTGAATGCACTGACTTTACATGTTATTTCCAATCTATGACTGAGTTACGAGGGTTCCTCAATAAAGTAGTCTTTATATGGTGTTATTTGTAAAGAATTTAATGACAATGCAAATTTTTATAACAATTTCTATAGTTGCATTAAATTTTGCCTGTGGGAAGCAAAGAATTGAATCTCCAACGTGGATATTAGCTCACAAAGAGTCGCTATCACGAGCCCGTAGCAGTTTTTCCCCTATTCATGAAATGTGCCCCATTTAAATCCCGTCTGATGTTCAATTTGGCAGATGATTTGACAATTTTAATCTAATGTACGTAATTTGTCTATTTTTTTCCAATTTCACGATTCACTTAAGGAGGTAATTTTGTATGATCTGTCTTGAACGTTGATGTTTACAACTTTGGCTTATTTTGCTTAAAAAAAGAACAAAAAATCTTCCCTTTTATATATCTCTGAGCTGAAATCTTCATGTGAGTGAGGAATTTACCAGCTACATAAAATTAAAATAATAACCTAAGCTTTTCTCAGGTTAAACAATTTTGAATGTTAGATACTTACACAACACTTTCAATGTGAGTGCATCGTGGACACTTCTCTGGAGCGCTTCGTTCATTGCCTGGCAAGTGTACACGGCACCATTCAAGTCTTTGGTGATATTCAACTTCAGTTCTATCGTGGACACTGTACCTCCATGTAAGCCTTTTTTCAACTGCATTGGAAGACCTTCACAAGGAAATAATCCAATATTTACTTTATATGATACTATCGGCCCGTCTCGACATATATAGGTACAGATATTTAAGTTATAAGCATGATAATTAAAACGACCATGAATTGACACATATTATGAAAAAGTGTGATTCCTAAAAAAGTGAAGCACAAAAATCTGTAAAAAAAACTCGAAAAGGTAAGGTAACCTAGTTCATAATGGTGCACCCCCTTCTCCCGCACTGCCCCTCTCACGTCGAGTTAGTTACTCGATGCGCTGCGTGGCGGCCGCCGCCGGCATGTATTTTTATTTTAATTTCATTATATCTTTTGAATGGAATATCCGATTTCAATAATTAAAAAAGTAATCATCAGGTATTGAAACAGTCTTGAATATGAAATTATTTATTTGGATAAAAATTTATAAATGGTACGGATAACACGGTCTGATTTTGAGCGGCATTTCTTTCAATTTGTTAAATGTAAAAAAGTAGTTATAGTGACGTAACTACAATAGTTAGGCATATGGTCTTGTGAAGTTTTTTGTAGATATTGATATATTCTATAATATTGTCGAACATTTTTTGTCCTACCATTAGTACTCTTCACAGCGTATGCGATGAAAGACATTTCATGGCAAATTTTTTTACACCTTCGGTTGGTTTTAATAGCAATTTCTAAAGATTTTAAAGTAATCTAGTACTAAATATGTTACTCAGTGATAATGTAGCTTTCTAATGAAAAAAGAATTATTAAAATCGGCCCAGTCCTTCTTGAGTTTATTCGTTACATACAATTATACAAATCTTTCCTCTTTATATTATTAGTGTAGATTATAAACATAAGAATAATCTGTTATTTACCTGTCTGGCATACGATTTGTTCATTTGTCTGAAGATTATTTGATAATATTTAAAAAAGACATGATAATTTTAACATTTAGATGATTACATTATAAAAGGTTAATATGTAGCATCCTCCAATGTAGCATTATTGGACACGGGTCTTTTCACGCATATGAAAGATTATTGTAAAAAAAAACCGAGAAATCAACAAAAAAAAATCTGCAAGAAATTTAACCCAAACCTTTAAAAAAATTACCATTATTAGTTCACCCCTTCCCTCTCTGTATCTCTCTTTCAGTATCCTCTCTCCTTTTCTTGTTCAAATTTTTCAGAATTTCAGAAATAATATCATTGATAAATGTAACTTTTATCGAAAGTTCATTTAAAAAGCTTCTTTTTATGCAGATTTAAATTTACACATACCCTGCACTGGAATACCATCTCTCCACCATGATAATGTAGCTGGAGGGTTACTGGAGGCAGCATCACAGTATAGTGTTGCTTCGATGCCAGGTTTAAGCTCTTCGGGTTCCGCTCTAACTTTAACAGCTTCAGGGGCAACTGTTAAATAGGAATAAAAAACTAATTAAACCAATGAAATGACAGAAAAAATGTTAAGATGCCAAAATCTTAAGGTATGGACTATATTCCATTTTTCATTTTCACATGGAAAGTGATATCATCAAAGAATTATCTTCATGTCATCCGAAGGTCGCTCCGAAGGTATTACATCTTTTAGCCACAAAGCTCCATAAAGTTTTATGATATGAAGCTGAAACATCATCAATACAAAAACTGTAGACCGAAACAATGATTATATTACTAAGCTTGTATAAAAAATTAAGCCGCCTGTAAGCTTCCATCATAAAAGCTCCCACCAATGCATGGTAGAATAATTCCTCTTTTAACACTCCTTTAAATAGGCTGCAACAGCTAATATCTATCTTTCAAGAATAGCCGGTTATATTCATTTTATTATTTAAGAAAATGGTCACATTATATACGATAATTATAAAGTTATACAGACGAATACACTATGAACTCTTACATTATACAATATGAATGAATATTTTAAAACTTGTAGCAAGAATAACAATTAGGTAAGTAAAGGTAAGTAGCAGCCCATTAACGTCCCACTACTGGGCACAGGCCTCCTCACTCCTAGGAGCGAGGGTTTTTAGAGCATAGACCCACCACGCTGCTCCACTGCGGATTGACAGGCATAGTACACAAGTGCACTCTCTATTCCTTCACTCTCATTGTCCGATGTGACGGGAATCCGACACGACCGAAGAAAGATCAGGCGCAGGACCGAGGGCTTAACGTGCTCTCCGAGGCACGGGAGTGGATCACACCGCCAAGTTCCCAACTTCGGGCAAATATTGAGAAAATCTTAATAGAAAACTCAATATTGATTTTTGAATTTGGCCCGACCCGGGACTCGAACCCAGGACCTCATGTCTGTAGTCGAACATACTAACCACTAGACCAATGAGGCAGAATAACAATTAATTAATAACAAATTGCTTAATCAGAACGTTAAATTACTTTTGGATCATCAATAATTTGTCCCTGAGTAACAAATCTACCACCGATTCATGAAGATGATTCTACGGTAAAGAAACTTAGCAGATACTCTTTTAAATATAGTTTTTGTAGATTACAATGTATTTATTGAAGCTATAATATCCATGGTCCTTATTAAGAAAGTCAAACCTATAGAAACAGAACAAGGAAGAAGGAGAGTAGTTTGAAGTTGGTTTCGTTGATAAAATCTTTGAATTGTAACATCTTGAACAGGATAAATCAATTTCAAATGGATCTGATCTATCTTTCTTAATGAAGAATAGCGATATGCTTTATTATCCATGCAAAGAAAGGGCAGGTCGTTAGTAATAAAATAATAAGAAAGATCAAACTAAAGCATTGAGACTAAGACCCTACTAAAGCCTAGCCAATAAATCCCAATGAAAAATATGCAAATAACATTATGTAAAACGGGATATTTCTGCCAATTATAACAGAGACATTCGTTATGCTCAAGCGACAAAGCTTTCGGATCACGCTGTAGAATAACAAATAGACCGACTCACAAACAATATTAAACTACCACCAGTTTAAAAATAAAGACAATTAGTCTTGTGAAACTTCGTAGCCAACGATTTAGCAAGCATTACAAAGACTTTCGCCTCAAATTAAATTCCTTTAGTTTCGCAGCGCGTAGTTCAACCAGATCGATATGAATCTTAACTTCGTGCTTGGCTTAGGAATAGTTTTAACACGGGTTCGAGTTCAGTTAAAGAAAATTCAGTTGAATATTTTGTGAAATTTCAACAAAGTTGTACCGGGGAGCTTCCCTGCGAAACATAAAGCAAACGAAACGCAACCATTTCAATATAACGTTGAAAGTTTTTGCATTAAAGAAGCCTGTTTAATTATTCTATTAAACTATGTAGGGTAGTTGATGATAAGAGTAGCTGCTCCTCGCGGTATCATATAAAACAATCAAAAATTTGTTGAGCATAAAAAAGGTCATAGTGAGCCAACCTGAAAAGATAGAAATATGTTGTTTAGCACATATTTTTAGATATTTTAAAGGGCAACAATTCTGTCATACATGATTTTTACAAAACTACTACCATTTAAACAGTGCACGCAGTAGAAGCGCTCAATAGAAAATAAAAACCAATCGAAACATTCTTCAATGCTACACCATTTCTATAAGTTTTAAAGTATTGATATATATAGTCTATAGCCTTCCTCGATAAATGGGCTATCCATTACTGAAACAATTTTTCAAATCGGATACGCAGTTTTTGAGATTAGCGCGTTCAAACAAACAATCTTGTTTTATCATAGTGGCATCGTATATACGAGCATACGTTTCGTTTCGCAATATTAAATTTAATATTGCGAATTTGTTAATGCAACATGGTACTTAAGAAATAGGACAAGATCTTCTATATAATTACATAGAAAGGATTGCCAAAGCTCATCGCCAAAGACTTCACCATCACGTGGATTCCGAAGCTGCTAAACTTCTGGAGATCACAATGGCAAAGAGAAGACTTAAAAGGGAAAACTTTTTAAGTAAGTGAAAGTGCAGTGACACAATATAATGTATTGAGGTCCTTTCAAACAAGAACTCAAAAACAGAGTGAGTCTAAAGACATTAACGTGATTAATCATAGTTATTGGACTCTAAACAGAAATACATTTTAGGCAGATTAGGTCAAAGTGTTAATACTAAGCATAGATTGTGATCCTATAAAATAAAAAAAAACCGAAAGTATTTTAAAATAGACATTTGAAAGGAAATGATTCAATTTATTTACCAAATATTTTACCGCGCAGTCTATTGAAAGCTCAAGTAAAATCTTTATGTAATGAGTTAAAATACGTGAAAATCGTAAGTCAATTTTTTAAGACATAAGTTTAAAAGATTTATAAAACAATAATGTTATTAGCATGTATATAGATAAGAAATTCATTTGGGTAAAATTTAGGTGTATTTGACTCCACACATACACACACACATACACACACATACACACACACACACACACACACTCATAGGCGCTTATTAGTCCAATAAATAAATGTAAAATCCGTAATTGGCCTTAAGTTAATTTAATTAGATTATATTATTTAATTAGGCTGTGGATTTTGTAAAATAAATAAATAAATAAATAAATAATAAACACTCACAGTGGACATTTAGGGTGACTGTTTCAAATAGCGGGATCTCAGTGGCGCTGTTTGTCGCTTCGCACCTGTACTGTGCTTGGTTGTCAGTGACGTTGGTCAGAATCGATATCTCAGCTGACACTGACTTATCCGTTGTCTTCGTTGTTGAATGTATCTATAGAAAAAGAAATAGTGTGTTAAAGATGCAAATGAAACAGCTGATGCAAGCCTTAGCCGCCGCCGTTATAAGAAAACTTGTTGTAAGCCTCAAAATAGCGAATATAAGTTTTTTATACAATTTCAATCAGAAAAATACTGCGTTGATTCTATTCGTCATCATCTAGCTCCTATTTTTTTATGCTTCGAATAAAGCTCTCCAGCTTAGGGTGCAGAGGTTCTTATTGTCGCTAGTTGGAGGAAATATTTCATTGGAGAGCATAATAGGGGTAATGCTCTCCAGCGAAGTTGGATAGAGGACGGTTGCCTTCTTTTGCGAGACCGTCATCTCGCTGAAGGAAGCAAATGAGAGACTAAGGGAGCAAGAGGCTGAAGCTCTACCTAGCCGTCGGAGAAGACTTGGTGGCAGAAGTCGCACGTATGCGCTTCATGTTTCTCCCTATTGAGTGATAGGTCCTCGTGGACGGTGTCATCCGGGTCACTAGAGTGGAATGCAGTTACGAAACCTCTAGTGATCTCACTCATGGATGAGGAGGGATCCGCTGGGCTTTAGTGGGTATTCTGTAATCTGTGAGTATCACACTCCCGATTGGAAAATCTTTCATCGGGGTGCGTAAAGGTTAGAGTAATACGAGGTACTGTACAATTTCTTAGACGGCGGCAACTCTCCGGGCATGGGACCCCCCTTGGGAGTTGTGGGCAGAAGTCCTTGCAGTCCTATCAGTGCAGGATAGCCACAAGGGCTTCTAGAGAGGCTGAATCTGACGATGACCAAGTCCGAAGGATTAGGGCTTTCACCGATAGAGCTCGGATTGAAAAATGGAAGCAAGATCTTAGTCTCCAACTGCGGGTATAGTCACGGTGGAGGCGATCCGACCTCACCTGAACAATTGATTGACTAGGGAGCACGGCCGAATCCAACTTGGTTGAGCAGCATTCGGAAAACTATGCCAGATATTTTCGAAGCTATGCTCGGAGTTTCTATACGTGATGGAATCAGAAATGAGGAGATCCGTAGCAAAACTAAAGTCACCGACATAGTCCTACGAATCGCGAAGCTGAAGTGGCATTGGGCAGTGCATATAGTGCGAAGGATCGATTAATGTTAGGGCCCGACGTTGCTGGAGTGGCGAGCCCGCACCGGATGGCACCAGGTAGGCAGACCCCTACAAGGTGGACCGATGACATCAAGCGGGTGGCTAGTAGCCGCTGGGGCCAGGCAGCGCAAAATCGGCCCTTGTGGGCATCATGAGGTGAGACCTACGTCCAGCAGTAGGCCTTCATCGATTGAGATGACGCCGACGAAGACGGTTCACGTATCTCTTTTCTACAGCAAGTACACCGGGTCGTTGGCCATGAGGAAACGCCCGCCAGTCATGAGTGTGGTACTCTTGTAGATACGGCACTGTACACTGACGGAGTGTCCAGCGACATATCTTTTTGTCGCTGGTTAGAGAAGATCTGTCACTGGAGAGCATAATTGTTGTAATGCTCCCCAGTGAAAGTTGGGTGGAGGACGGTGGCATTCTTTTGCAAGACCGTTATATCGCTGAAAGACGCAAATGACGCCGGGGTGCTAGAAGTGGCACATATGCGCTTAATACTTCACCCTATTACGTGGTAGGTTCTAATAGATGTTGTCATCCGGGTCACTAGGGAAACTCTATTGATCTCACCCACGGATGAAGAGGGACACGCCGGGTTTTAGTGGGGATTCCGGTATCTGCGAATCCCCACACTCCCGATTGGCAAAATTCTTTCATCGGGATGCGTAAAGGATTTTTATGACGAAAGAAATACTTCAGCATAACTATTTCGAACGAAGGTTTTTTTTTATTGCTGACAGATTAGCGCTTGACTGTGATCTCACCTGATGGTAAGTGATGATACAGTCTAAGATGGAAGCGCGCTAATCTGTTAAGAGGCGATATACCCCTTACGGTTTCTACACAGCATCGTACCGGAACACAAATCTCTTTGTTTGGCGGTACGTTTTTGCTGGTAGGGTGGTAACTAGCCACGGCCGAAGCCTCCCACCAGTCCAGACTCAGACAAATTAGAAAATACAATTTCCTAAATTCGTCCTACCGGGGATCGAACCCGGGACCTCCGCTAGCAAAGCGAATACTCGCACCACTGCGCCAGCGAGGCCGTCAAAAGGTGGTGGTGGTGTATTTTTAGTGGTGGAAGGTGGAGTATTTTTAATGACAGTCCACCAAAAATTGGTATTTTTAAGTTTTATTATATAACAGTAAAATTAAATACAGTATATAATTAGCTTGATTGATACAAGCGGTTCTTGAGGTCTGCAAAATATTAAACCAGAGTAAGCTTACTTCATAGATTTTAGAAGAAGATCTTGCCTACAGGCCCAGGTTAAAAAAAATATAGAATAATAGGAGTGATTCTCAATCACTCACTCGAACTCGAAAACTTATGTATAAAAAATGTTAACATACCTTTTTATCATTCTTGAACCACGTTAACGTCGCCAATGGATTACCACCAGTCGATATGCAGGATAATTTCTGTACCGTACCAGCTGAGAGGGTCGTACCGGGAATATAACCTGTTATCATTGGTGCTGAGGGTGGATCTGCGAACCAAACAAACAAAATCAATTATAGCTTAATACATCTCTACTCATCATTACATCTGTCTAACGCGTCTGTCTATCTGAATACCATTTACTCAAAAACTACTAAACCAATTGTCATGCAGTTTCTCCTAATCGATAGAGTGACTATTAAGAAAGGTTTTGATGTATAATTTGTTAAGGTTTTCTATAAATTGATTGAAAAATAACAATTATTAATTGTGTCAAAAAAATCTAGTCTGTGAGTTTTCATTGAAAACGCTGCTTGAACAATTAGAGATATAACAAAATAAGGCATGATAAAACAATCCTCTTTTATAGATCTATATAAAGTCTGCGATGGTATGTATCTATCTTTTAAGTATAGCTCACCGTATCCATTTATATCTTCTTTGAAAATGGTTATGTACAATGTGGTAATTGGAAAGTTATTCAGATGGATACAACCTTTTTATAAACGTTCAATTAGGACTACAGATTTTTGGAAGTTTTTTGTAATACTGATGATTGTATCATCTTCATTTTTATCAATCTAGGTTAAAGTGTTTTCAAATAAAATATGTATCAAAACATTAACTTACTGACTTATCAAATTAGGATTTTATTGTCGACTTTATAAACAGATATACTCAAAAACTACTGAACAGATTATTATGTAATTTAATTTAATAGATAGAAGATTTCATGAGGAAGGCTTTGATATATAATATGATAAGGTTTTGCGTGAATTAATAGAAATACAATGATAAACGTTGGACGTGTTAAAAGAATCGAGACTTCTGAGAGCTTTCATTGAAAAACGCTGCAGAATCTCTTAAAAATATAAAGAATATATTAAAGATCTTTAAAACAGTTCACGAATTATATATCCATCTTTTTAAAATAGCTGATTATATCCATTTTATTTCCTAAAAACGTTAGTTACGTGCAATGCGATGAACGTGACGAATGATGACGTAAAAAACTGGTAAGTAGCAGCTTATTATCGTCCCACTGCTGGGCACAAGCTTCCACACTCATAGGAGAGAGGGGTTTTGTAGAGCTTAGACCCACCACGCTATTCCACTGCAGGTTATATTATATTTCTTAGTTATCTTAAGCATTTCAGACGTTATAATAATCTATCAAACCTTATAATATTAATGAATATCTTTGGAGTTATTAACACAAATGTAGTTCTTTTTTTAGCTCAAGTAAGGATAGTATTCTTTTTAGTGCTGGGCTGTAATATCAACTGATGGTAAGTGATTAAATCAAATCAAATCAAATCAAAATATCTTTATTCAAGTAGGCATATTACAGCACATTTGAATCGTCAAATATTTTTTTTTCTTTTCCACACTCTAATTCTAATGTACGTCTGATGATGACACTCCAGAACGACTTAAAATGTAAAGTTACGAGGGTTCCTTCGCGCCCTGATCCGAGAAGAGCCCACAAAAAAACTCAGTCGGGTGTTTTGTTTTTGTTACCATCATCATTACAATATCATATTAGTTTAATATATTTCAATTTAAATTAGAGCATTAATACGATTTTTCTATCGACTTTCTTTTAACAAAGACTTTGAATTTATTAATTGACATTTCTAAAACGTCTTGTGGGAGTTTATTATAGAAACGTATACAGTTACCCTTAAATGAGTTGTTAGTTTTATGCAGCCTACTAGAATTTACAACAAGTTTGTTTTTGTTTCGAAATTGTCAATAATAACTCGAGTTCAAGTTCTTGTGATAAATAATAAATTTTGTTATTACGTCGCGAATTTTCGTTAAAGTTTCCAAACTTGTTTTTATTAGTTTAAAAAATGTTCTTAGGGAAGCTTTAGTAAATACATTGTTTTGTTACGACATCCTGCAGCCTTTTCTTTGTTGCTCAGTTTCTGTAAAAAATGTGTGTCTGTCTGTTATAGAATTTGAAACCATCCTAGAAATGTGTTCCAAACCTCGCACATTAACTTAACTCCTCCTCCTTGCTACGTTTCCTAAATTCTGAGGGTCGTGACAATTTCCTTTTTATAATGGAACGCCATTTGCCTCTGCTTTAAGGCATCGTAGACGGAAGTCTGTAATGTGGTGCGGATCTGATCCGACCAACGCATTGGGCTCCGACCTCTTGCTCTTTTGCCATTAAGTTTTCCAGTTATCACGAGCTTTTCGAGGTTATCACCCTGTTTCCTGGCAATGTGCCCAAAGTACTCAAGTATTTTTGGAGGCAGATGATGGAAAGCCTAGTTGTAACATTGAGTTTCTTAAGAATTGATGCGTTGGTCCGATGTGCTGTCCACGGTATACGAAGCATTTTCCTCCAGCAACACATTTCAAAAGCATCGATGCGATTGCGGTCTGATGATCTCAAGGTCCACGTCTCTGCACCATAAAGAAATGGCGTTCTTTGCCATTCCGATACGCCTCTTTACTTCGATTTCACATGAGTCATTATTGCTGATATTGGAGCCGAGGTTAATGTAATTTTCCACGATCTGAAGACTGAGTATTCCAGTCCGCTCCAAAGAGCTCATGCGATCTACCACCATAATCTTAACTTAACTCACTGACTCACTAATCATGAGATCTTCAAAGCTATACAATCAAATGTATACATATTCCTTTCGACATATTAAACTAATATGATATTGTAATGATGAAGATAACAAAAAAAAACAAAACACCCGACTGAGTTTGTTGTGGGTTCTTCTCGGATCAGGGCGCGAAGGAACCCTCGTAACATTAGATTTTAAGTCGTTCTGGAGTGTCATCATCAGACGTACATTAGAATTGGAGTGTGGAAAAGAAAAAAAAAAAAATATTTGACGATTCAAAAGTGCTGTAATATGCCTACTTGAATAAAGATATTTTGATTTGATTTGATTTGATTTGACAGCTTTGTTGGTGCAATGATGCGAGTGTTTGCTTTGCGAGAGACTTCTCGTGTTTGATTCCCATTAGGACAAGTTAAGCAAATTGTATATTCTAATTTGTCTGGGTGTGGACTTGTACATGCCTTGTACATAACATTACAAAACAAATATATAAAAAAGCTATAATTGATGTTGGACTCAGCTTCCATTTGCACATTTCGTAACTCTCTCGTCACGCTTTCACCAGCTTACTGCCTAAATTAGACACACCTAGAGAATTTTTACTAACAAAACATAGACATTAAGTCATAATTGTTGATGACTCACTGCATTCTTAACGCGAACAAACTGTAGACTCTTAATAATTACTAGTTTTTCTATCTTCGTCAATGCAAAAATCAACTTTTTAATAAATAAAATACAAAAGCACTGGTTCGTTTAGTAAAATTATAGTTTATATTGGCGAGTCCTTGTGTAAGATCCCTTTTAAATGCGACCTTTGAAGCAAAAGAAACCTGAGACTATTATAATTGGATCATACAAAGGCTCTCCACTATATTCTGTCTAGATATCAAGAAAATCTCGTATTTTCCGAGTAAAAAGCGCGCTTTCTTCATAAACAATGGAGAAACGTAACGATGTCGCCATTTGATCCTGGAAAATGTGACAGTACACTCAGATATAAATATTGCTGGATTTTGCACTATAATTTTATTTATAAAACTAGCCATTGCATTCATCTATATTTATTTATTTATTTATTTTACAAAATCCACAGCCCTCTTAAAACTAACATATAATCTAATTAAATTAACTTAAGGCCAATTACGGATTTTACATTTATTTATTAGACTAATAAGCGCCAGAGAGATTGCGCTTGGGTGTGAGTCAGTCTATGAGTGTGTGTGTACGCGCGTGTGTGTGTGTGTACGCTACCTTCTCACTATTTAAATACATTAATTTTATTAATTCTTTTTTAAATATAAATAAATACAATTGGAATGTCTTGTTTTAAATTGCAGTTAAAAGCGTCATTTATATTATAGCNATAGAGAGTACACTTGTTGTGTACTATGACTGCCAATCCGCAGTGGAGCAGCGTGGTGGGTCTATGCTCTAAGAACCCTCGCTCCTTGGAGTGAGGAGGCCTGTGCCCAGCAGTGGGACGTAATGGGCTGCTACTTACTTATTTTATATGAAAACAAGTACGATACTTATAAGAAAATATATAATTTTAAATAATTTTTCTGTATGCTTGTTCCAATCTCTAACTGGATCGATTTTGACAGAACTTTTAAATTCAAATTCAAACTAGTAGACTTTTAAAGCGCTGTTAAACCGTTAAATATAGTTTTATTCATATATTTTCATTGGTTATAATGAGTAACTTAGGTTACTTTTATTATGTAAAGACATTCCTCTCTTCATTACAAAAATATTTCGATTTATATAAATTATTCTATTCCTAAATATATTTATTTTGAAATAAATTTTAATGATGATAGTGGTAGCCTTTGTACAAAAAATGACTTAAAAAGACCTCTACCCGTTTGTATTTTTATACAAGATAGAAAATGAAGAAAAGTGCATGTTTTATTAATGATGATATAAAATAAATGTGTCAAGGTAGAGCAACAAAGCTTGAAATTCCATTTAAAAGTAACCAACGAAGGATATCTTAAATTAGTTGTTTTCGTAACCGGATAACCAGAAAAGTTTTAATTAAAAAACCGAGTGCGTCCCAACGATAATTAAAACTAATCTAAGTTTGAACTATTGAACGAAGCTAAAGTTTTTATTGAAATTTTATATATATTAATATGATTATGTAAGAAAAGGCTATATATTAATAAAATCTGTCATTGATTAAGATTTAGGTTATATACTAACTGTTAACAGTATATGTCTATCGCACACTAAACACTACGTAGAAAGAGAAGGCATCTATTCGAAATACGACTAGCGCTGGGTTAGAGTGAGAGAGGACGAGTCTGCCTTCCGTGAGTGAAAGAGAAGCCAGAAATAGCGGCGCCTAAAATACATTGCAAATTTATTATCTCTTCTAAATTAACAATATTTAACCTTAATTTCCTTCATTTTTGTAAAATTAATAAACGATAAGCTTGAATTTACGCAGGAAAATCATACTATGCAAATTTGAACACCCATTGCACAAATTTTACTTTTAACTAAATTCAAAACAACGTTATAATCTTCAGAAAAGTACCATAAACTCTAGTGGAAAAATTAAACCAAGGAAATCTAATATAATAAGTTACAATACACTACACGATAAGATCAAAATTTGTCATATTTATTTCATAATAAGGTAAATACACTTTATATGTGGGCGAGTGTACTCGCTGATTGGGCGGGATGCCAGCTCACGAGGTTATGTGGTTTGCTCTATCTTATTATTGTAGTTTTAGAGTTCCTCATCATAATCCTTAAGCCATAGTCTACGTAGACTGGTGACAAAAAGCCTCCAAACTGGCTCTACTTACATAGTAAAATCCATTTAATTTATATGATTTACAAGATCAAAATGTTATACATGAAATGCTCAAGGTAACTCACGTATTTATGTTGATAGGAATTAATATATATAATGATAGTTTTAGAGTTCCTCATCGTAATCCTTAAGCCATAGACTGGTGAGGAGAAAGCCTTTAAATCGTGTCCATTCAAATTATATGTAAAAAATCAAAATGATTTACTTTAAATCGTCAAGGTAACTCACGTACTTATGTTAATAGAGATTAATAAATAGAATGGCAGTTTTAGTGTTCCTTGTCGTAATCTTTAAGCCATAGATTGGTGAAGAACAAGCCTTAAAAATGGGGTCTACTTACATAGTAAAACCCATTTAATTTATATGATGTACAAGATCAAAATGATATACATGAAAAATGCTCAAGTTAACTTACGTATTTATGTTGATAGGGATTAATAGATACAATGACAGTTTTAGAGTTCCTCATCGTAATCCTTAATACATAGACTGGTGAAGAACAAGCATTAAAAATGGGGTCTACTTACATAGTAAAATATATTCAAATTACATCACGTCAAAGATCAAAATAATGTACATGAAATGTTCAAGGTAAATAAAATATCCAAGTTTGTAAGGTTTATATAAATAATGACAGTTTTAGAATTCCTCATCGTAATCCTTAAGCCATAGACTGGTGACGAAAATGCCTTTAAATTGGAGTCTACTTACGTAGTAAAACCCATCTAAATTATATGACGATAAAATTTAAAATGATGTACATTAAATGCTTAAGTTAACTCACGTATTTATGTTGATAGGGATTAATATATACAATGACAGTTTTAGAGTTACTCATCATAATCCTTAAGCCATAGACTGGTGACGAAAAAGCCTTTAAATTGCAGTCTACTTACATAGTAAAACCCATTTAATTTATATGATGTACAAGATCAAAATGATATACATGAAATGCTCAAGGTTACTTACGTATTTATGTTGATAGGGATTAATACATATAATGACAGTTTTAGACTTCCTCTTCATAATCCTTAAGCCATAGACTGGTGAGGAGAAAGCCTATAAATGGGGTCTACTTACACAGTAAACCCATCTGAATTATATGATGTAAAAGACTGAAATGATGTACAGTAAATATTCAGGGAAACGCACGTATTTATATTGATAGCGATTAATATATATAAAGACAGTTTTCGAGTTCCTCATCGTAATCCTTAAGCCATTGACTGGTGAGGAAAAAGCCTTTGAATTGAGGTCTACTTCAAAGTAAACCCCATTTAATTTATATGATGTACAAGATCAAAATGATATACATGAAATGCTCAACGTAACTCATGTACTTATGTTGATAAGGATTGATAAATATAATGGTAGTTTTGGAGTTTCTCGCCGTAATCTTAAAACCATAGACTGGTGAAGAAAAAGCCTTTAAATTGAGGTCTACTTACATAGAAAACCCATTTAATTTATATGATGTATATAATATATTCAGTGACAGTTTTAGACTTCCTCTACGTAATCCTTAAGCCATATACTGGTGAGGAGAAAGCCTCTAAATGGGGTCTACTTACACAGTAAACCCATCTCAATTATATGATGTAAAAGACTGGAATGATGAACAGTAAACGTTCAGAGAAACTCACGTATTTATGTTGATAATATTAATACTGTAACAATCTGAATAACTTTCCAATTACATCATTATACGTAGCCGTTTTCCAAGATGATAAAATGGATATAGTTATTTATCCTTGAAAGATATAAATGCTATTGGTAATCTATAAAAGTGGTATATCTCCACGTCCATTGTTTTGTTATATATCTAAATAATTAGGCTTATTTTTTTTATGAAAAGTCTCAGGAGACTGGATTTTTTGTAACACTTTGAATAACTAACATTATATTTTATAAAATTTACATAAAACTTTGATTAATTATATGCATAAACCTTACGCAAGAGTCACTCTACCTCTTGGTAAAAAGTACATGGAAGTCTGTTGAGTATTTTTTGAGTTTATCGCGTACAAAGAGACAGGACTTTGTTTTATAATATCAAAGTACATAAATTACTCGTGACTCAATTTTAAAATATATAACACTTTTTAAAATGTATTGTAATTGTCATAACCTATAGACGTCCAAGCTAAGCTCTAAAAGCTAAATTATTTCAAGATTTGTTTACATTCATTTTAAGACTTTCACGTATAAAGTCGAGGGTAGAATCTAGTTAAATATATTTTACTAAATAAGGCTCTAAACAAACATTGTTATTTGAACACAGAGCCTCCTGTCACAGCATTGTAATCTTAATAATGGAAACAAGGTTTGTTTAGGAATCCTACACAACGCAGACAAACAAAGCTTAAGTAAGTACGTTCTCCATTTATCTTCACTAAGTACGTTATTCCATAAAGAAAGGTGTTTTCCTAGATATTACTCGGATATGTGTTTTATTTACTGTAACTATTCCAAAAGTCACTAAAACACAGTTGCTATTACAACGTAAATTGATAACAGTTTAAGAATATAAGTTCATAACGAAACTTCATTCACAAATTTCAATTATACAATGAGAATCGCGTGATTAGCATCACGAAGGTGTGCAGCGTATTTTTATGGTAATTGGTATGATATGTAGGCAGTTTTAATACTTATAAGTAACATATGGTATTTTAATTTGACAGTCGTTATTAAATCATTTAAATACTATTTTTCATAACATTTTTATTTACAATTCAATATTTTAATGACATTTAAGACATTTATATTCGTAAAACATCTTCCTTTTCCCCTCCCTCTAAGTCTTGGAGAACTAAAGTTTTCTATTTGTTTATAAACAAGACTTAAAAATTTGTTTGCCAAAGAAACACTTCTGACATGTGTACTTTCTACGCACGCACTTTTTTTTTAAATTAGAGGTAACCTTAAAATTTATTGGAAATATTTATAATCAATAGTATAAATTACTCTAAACTTATCTGACTAAACTAATTCAAGAGACTTGTGCATCGCAAATGGGTAGTAGACTCCCTATGAGTTGCAACATTTTTGCCATTATTATATTATAATTAGACAGTAATTTCATTCAATTTAGTTTTGTTATAATTAATGAACAAAATATTTTATTATGTAATTTAGAAAGGGATGTATGCTGTATTCATTTCAAGTACTTTTCAAACTTTTATGTATTCAACGAAATATTAGGCAACTAAAAAGTTCGTGCGGTTTTTATTTATAGTTTCATTATATTAAGTGTATATCGCAAGCAAGATGAATTAGTGGACTAATTTGTTGTACATTTATAACTTGATATTAAGAAGTATGCTTAAATGAACTAAGCAAAATAATATCATCCCATTCATCGCATCATCGTGCATGCATTACACATACGAGCACACGCACGCACACGCACACACAAACACGTGATTACACACTAGCTTGTTAGACGGTTTGAATTGTATTTTATTTGTTTTATTTTTCTATCTTTTTCTTTTCTATTACTATTTGTAAACACCAGTTTTTAGTACCTGTAAGGGAAGGAACTGACTTCTGATGTACTGTTAACAATAGGTCAGAAGTCGGAGCTCCAACTCACTAACACTTACTTATGCAATTGTTTACAATAAAGATTTTTGTATATTAATGATAATTAAATTCATTAAATATTTATAAAAAAAAATACTTTTAATGAAACTGTAAACGATTTCATAAAGTATGGCTGTGTCAAATGCAAATACGTGATTGTTTACTAGTTTAATTTAAAGTAAACAAATTTGTCTAACACATTTTTATACTTCTTAATATCAGCTTTTAAATGTATTATAAATAGCCCCACTATTACAATATACAGTTCATATAAGTAAACAATAATAGCCTAATACTTTTTACGATTATTTAATAAGACTAAATAGTCGTTTATAATCGACTATTGTGTCGCACTACTATGGGCGGCCTAAGTTTGAATATTAGTCACGTTTGTGTGTATTTGCTCTAATTATCTAGTTACAATCATCTTCATAATCGGATTAGGAAACTATGTTAATCTCAATTAAGAAAGCTTAAAGCTGATGGTAGAATTAAAATGGAGAATGAAGGTATTTGTGGATTTATTTTCGTCTGAAGATAAATTCATAACGCTGTTATCTAATCTACAGTTAGTGGAGGAAAACATAAAACATTAAATTAATTCTGTATTTACTTTAAGTTTACTTTTATTAAGATATGTCATGTGTAAAAAATATATGAGAAGAAAATATTTTATTACTTAGCGATATAGTTCGTTAAATCTTCACTTAAAATAGACTATATATACCATATACAAATCATTATAAGTGGAACTATAGGGCAGTTTAGTACAAAAAGTATTAAGGTAAAGGTAGGCTTTTGTATTTCGTATTAAATTGTTATTTTCTTTACGAATTTTACTATACAAATTTTATTAATACGTGTATTCTCTTTGAAAAATCATCGGGATCTTAAAAACAGAAAAGCTAAGTCCTAATCGGAATTCCAAGATATATAAAAGAATATATTCTCTATCTATTTGGGTCAGTTTAGGATATAATCTGCCTTTTTATAGAAGGTCATCGTAATTCGTCCGAGCCAAAAGGCTGTATTGATCAAGTCATCAATTCCATACAAATTCAACGTCACTTGACTCCCAAATGAGATGACACTGAGCGTGAAGCTGAAAAAGCGTTCAAACTGCGTTAGGGATGCCACAATAGTTGAGCAATTAATTCGCCCGCCGTCCGCGTGCTCATTAATGTAATGAGCGGGACGTGCCGGGCCGTGGCAGCCCTGGCCGTGTTACCCGTATGACCATATTTTCTTTTAACATTAACATGTTACAGTTAAATTACAATTATATTTGTTAGGGAGGGATTTAGGTTCAGTCAAATCCCTCCAAGTTCAGTGGACTGTATTGGGCTCTGAATTTAGATTCTTTGATGCGTGAGGGATCGGTTGTTCAATATCTTGGGTTTTCAGGGTTCGGTCGTTCGGTTTTTTTCGAAGTGTGTAGTTGCTGTTAGCCCTACTGGCTTTGACAGCGTAACCGAGAGGGATGGCGAACGCAGAAGCTCTGCCGAGAGGTGGGCCCGTAGGGCCCTGCTGCGTCGTGGGAAAAACGTTGCTCTAAGGGCGCCTCCTGCGAGGCTCGGACCTAGGCTTAGAGCAACGTTGCTGCTGAAAAGGACAATCGGACAGGTGCTTAATCTTGACGCCCATGGGTCCGCGACTTTCCGATACAACCATGGTAGTGCCCTTTTATATAAATCTCTCACACGGCAACCACAAGCGGCCGGACGAAAGGGAGAGAAGGCAATTACGGGTCCTAAGGTAAGAGAGGGAGGGAGGATGCCAGCAGTTGACCAATCAGAATTAGTCCCCGCCGGCGACGCGCTAGGCTCGCTGCGCCTATCCGCAACAATATTCTTACAGTGAGAATCTACGCGAATTTTCAGGCAATCATGTGAACAATTTACATTTCTTATGGTTAAATTTATTGTATTTAAACATGTATGTATGTATATTTGTAATGTTTCATAAACGTCATCTACTTTCTAAGGTTCCTGGATGAGATCTCTACAAAGTGATAAGGTGATAATCTAATGTATACTAGTTTTAATTTATTTTGTATGTTAGTGCGTAAAAAGAACATATTTTTAAAACGTCACCATAATTTACAGTCCATCGTGTTGGCACAGTTAAAGAAAATCCAATAATGAAACAAAAAATCATCTGACGCTTGGGTCAACCACTTTCGCTTAATTTAGTCCTTCCTTTTACCCGCACACCGCCGCCAGCTACGTGCCTTCGTTGACCCGCACGTCAGCAAGGATTTTAGTTTTAAAAATATGATTTTTTTAAAATCAGAATCGATTTTTTTCCGTCACATTATATCAAAGTTGCCATAAGCATCGTCTGTCTTCCTTTTCAGAAGCGGACTCCTAATACCTTGTATATGTCAGTCGAAACTATACTTACATATATGTTATTAAAAATATAACAGTATATAATAGAAGTAACGTTTGTTTTGAACGTAACGTAAAACGTTTAAGAAAAGTCTATTTTACTTCTTATCATATTTATATATTGATGATACAGATGAATTGTCTGCTTATCTGAGCAACAGAAAATGTTCAGCATGTGGAGAACTCCAAGTTAGTATTAACGACGTAACCCTATACCCATTTTACATTATAATTATATACATTGTTGGCTTACAACAACATACAACATAGCGGCACGTTTTTGTTGGTAGGATGGTAACTTACTTCAACCGAAGAGTACCATTTTTTTTTGAGCTGGGAAATGCCTTTACGCACCCCGATGAAAGATTTTCTAATCGGGAGTGTGGAACTCACAGAATACCCACTAAAACCCAGTGGATCCCTCCTCATCCATGAGTGAGATCACTAGAGGTTCCCTAGCTGCATTCCACTCTAGTGACCCGGATGACACCGACCACGAGGACCTATCACTCAATAGGGAGAAACATGAAGCGCATACATGCGACTTCTGCCACCAAGTCTTCTCTGACGAACCGAAGAGTACCAAACGATTAAATAGATAAATTAGAAAAAATTGACAATTTGCCTTAACGTTAGCCTTAATAATACACCTCATAATTTCGATTTTTATAACTAATCTAACGCTATATTTATAAATTTATTCAAAGAAAAAAAAGTGATCCTACAGCCATTAAGGACAAGATGAGACGGTTGAACGTGCAATATACCTCAGGGCGTTAGGCCGGCTCCACACGCCTCAACAAATCGGGTTAAAGATTGAATCGATATCGGCGACAGGGACGGTTATATTGCAATTTGAGTGAGCTAGAGCGGGACGGCATTATTTAATTAAAACGCATGGAAGCTCCACTGTCCCGGGCAAGAATTAAATATTGGTAAAGTTGTTGTTTCAAATTGTATTGAACTCGTATCAAAGCCTTTTATAAGTGATGATACGGTCTAAGAAGCCTGCTAACCTGTTAAAAGGTGTGGTGAGGTGTTTAACTTAGCAGCATGTCTTATTAGGCTCAGACAATTTTAAAATGCAGTTTACTAAATTCGCCTTGCAGAGAATCGACTTTAGGACAATTGGCGGTGAAGCTAGTATACTCACTTTAAAATATTCAATATTAGCAACGCCCCGTGGTTTCACCTGCGTAAATACCGATCTCGTGGCTGTGGAAAGTACTCAATCGGACTATAGATTGATTTTCGTTGTCAATTTCATTCACATTACTTTCGTTATCTAATCAATATATTTCATCCTAAAACACCAGCATACCTAAGAATCAATTTAAATTTGTTGGAGTACAAGGCCAACTCAGAACCACACGGCAGCTCATTTTAAAAACTCCGAAATGTAACACAAAACTTTATGAGCAATCCTTTCATGTTTTGGCTACCAGATTATGGAATTCGCTGCCGCTACTTATCCGACAGTCGAAATCATTAAACATTTTTAAAAAATCAGTAAAACACCATTTCTTGAAAGCTACATAGACGACTTATATTTTATGTATTATTTTTATGTATTTTATATTAAAATATTTATTAGTTACTATCTCAGGATAACTAAAATACAAAGTGATTTAGTTCATAGCTATTGTATATATTACATTTACGCCCATATTATATTATTTACATACGTATATATAATCACGCGCATACAGTCACGGGCGCACACATGCACACGTACACACACCCACAAATACACACACACGCGCGCGCACGCACGCACACACACACACACACACACACACACACATTATTTATTAATAAATATATGTACATTTTATATGTATTGTATAGAGATATAACGTTAGTGTCTGTACTTCTTTGCACCTCCCGCTTCTGCTTACTTCTCCTCTCATCAAAGGTTGCCTGTCAGAGATCGCTATAGCAATAAGACCGCCTATGCGCACTTCGCTATCCTTAACATTGTTTATTTCTAAAAGTGACTTGTAATGTATTTGTGTGCAATAAAGTATAAATAAATAAAAAATAAAAAAAAGTATATTCTTTTGATATTTATCTTACTGACATTATTTTATGTATACATTTAAGTACTCGTTTGTAATTATTCAGATGTAAGTTCATCGCCTACCCTCAATTATTAAATAATATTTTCTTTTATAATCAACGGTTGCCTGGAAGAAATCGCTACCCTAGCGATAAGGCCGCCGTTTATGCAAATTTATATAGTCTCCTAGTTGTTTTTGTATTTTCTGTATGTATAACATAAATTTGTGTAAAAAAGTGTAAAATAAATAAATATACAGATTTGCTTTACACTTTCTTCTATAATATTAAAATAAAGATTTATTTCTAATACTATATTGTCTCAGAACTTTTACAAAACATTTGACACTCTGGAGTTCGTCTCGAGATACATTATTTTCTTTCGATTGACATTTTTAAATTCGTTATATCTTTTGAAGGGAATGTCCGATTTTAATAATTTAAATATAATTTTACAGATATTGAAACGGCCTTTAATATAATATGTTATATGATAAGAATTAATACGTAGGTATGTATAATGTGATTTGATTATTGCCGGCACTTTTATTAACTTTTAAAATGCAAAAAAAGTAGTTATAGTGGCATAACTACAGTAGTTGTACATATGGCATCGCGGACTTTTTTGTAGATATTAATACCTTCTATAATATTGTAGAACATTTTTTTGTTCTATCTTTAATAGTTTTCGCAGCGCACGCGATAACAGATTTTCTGTTTCATACTTTGGGTTACATTAATGCATTTTTATTAGGGATCCCTATTTTTTTGAGAAAGTAATATAGCTTATGTCGCTCGGTGAAAATGTAGCTTTCCAATTGTGAAAAAAATTTGGGAATCAGTCCAGTAGTTTTAGTGTGAAAACGTAACAAACATACATACATACAAAATCACAAATGTGATCTCATTATAATATTAGTTTAGATTGAAACTATAAGCTATTTTATTTATTTATTTTTCTTCCGTCTGTACGCGCCTTTATTTGCTAATGTTGGGTCTTTACACACTTAACATAGAAAAAATTTCGACAAATAACTTATACATAAGATCAATTTAATACAATATAAGCCAAAGAAGTTTCACTTCTCCATGTCACATATTATTTATTGGTAAAACTTTTACGTATCAAACACTTGATTAGCGCCATGAAGATGTGCAGCGTTTTTTTGTGCTAATTAGTTTGAAGGTAGTTTTAATATTTACAAATAATATGTGGCATTTTAATTTGCCACTAGTCATTTAATATATGTCGAAGTGCAATAGTCTGTGGAACGCTGGCGCCACCTATCTATCGGCGTGGGGCAGACTCAATAATTACAACCTGGCGCGTCTCTCGGCAGTTCTCAGGTGACGGTCCGTCAGAGCGGTCGACTATTGAAACTGTCGCGTTCCTAGCTATTATTATTAATGAGTTTGTGTAAATTGATATCGGGAACATCCAGTGATTTAACATTATAATCTGAGTTAATTTAATAAAGTGTTTGATTGCACCAATATTACCCACTAACGCCAACAGTATGGAGATGGAATTATGGATGCCACTAATAAAAATCTCGGCGGAGAACTCTACGCCCTATGCTTTATGCTTCTCTCTTATTCTGCGACAAATATTATACGATTTTTCATAAAATATCACATAAAAATATTTCATAAACTGTCTTTTCTACGTTTTAAATTAAAAAACCAAAATTTTAATTTTAATAATAATTAAATTCCTAAGGTATCGTTCTTTTCCATTCCTCTAAGCTTCGAAAATATAAAGTATAACATTTGTATAAATATAAAAAAGACTTAAAAATTAGTTTGCCAAAGAAGTTTCACTTCTGACATGTGCACTTTGTACGCACGCACTTTTAACTTTTTTTTGGTTGAACGATGATGACAAATCGATTCACCAGTTGTATAATTTCGATTTAAATATTTAAAATCAATAGTTATGTAGCCCTAAATAGTTTTTATAATCTACTACATACATACATACATAGCATCACGCCTCATTCGCATAGGGATAGGAAGAGTCCATGTTCTTCCACTTGCCACGATCCTTGCTCCCCGAGCTATTACTGCATCTTCACAGGTTTTCCGAGTTAGTAATATCCTACTACCATATATTTTCCTTTCTCTTTCTTCAAAAGTTCCTGTCTTTTAACCCGTTCCCCATTCCTGCCAGTCCAAGGTGTACCGTGCCGAGGAACTCATGGCTAGGGGCATTTGCCTAGTCGCAAGCGGTGGCCCTGGGACCGGGTGAACCCAAAATAGGCTAGCCTTATCCAGAATGTTAACCTATGTTCCCTTGCTTCTCGTAGGAACGCAATAGTTTTAAGAATAAAATCAAAAATGGTGGCGATGAGATTCGCAATCCATCACGTCACGTTTTTAATGGAGACGAAAAGCGGGCTACAGAGAGCCGTTTTGCTACTTTGAATTTACGAAGACGAATGAATGCCAGATGATGCATGATAGGTGCATAGATGTACTCTGCGTGAATGAGACAAAGAGGAAAGATGTGATACCACGAAACATAACCCTTACACAGCTTACTAGCCTGGTGTATAATCTACTCATAGTAACTATATTAAAAATAAACGCTAATGCTGAGCTAAAAATAAATAAAAAGGGTAAAAAACAAGATATTGTCGTTCAATACAGCTCTTAATATGTCTTTTATAATCAATATTTAAGTCATTAGATTTAAATAATTAAATTACGGAAAGCGTAATTATAATGCCATCATCAATAATAGATGAAGGAAACCGAACAAGAGTTTTGTATTAAAACACATGTTTTCGATCTATTCAAGTCTGAATGTACTTTTTGCTGCCTCATTCCTAAATGTGTTTTGGTACAAAACAAAAGCGATTTGTGATTTGTTAAATACTTTTGTCCAACATATTTATAGTTTAGTTTTCTTATTGTTCTTACGTTAGGGATTAACTGTGACTTTACCTGATGGTAAATGACATAGCCTAAATTGGAAGCGTGTTAACTTGAAATGAGATGAATTTATGATGAATAGCAATATTTTGATAGATGGGGAACAAGTGGAAGAGGTGAAAGAATTTGTGTACTTGGGATCTAATTTTAAAAAAGATGGAGCATGTGAAAGTGATGGAGAGTGAATGCAGGGAATATGGTGAATGGTGTTCTGCACGTCCTTTATGAATAGCCAGATAGTGTCTCAATGTACCAGACTGGCTGTACATAGAGGAGTGTTGGTGCCAACACTTATATATGGTAGTGAAAGTTGGGTATGGTAGAAGAATCACAAAAGTAAAATGAATGCGGTAGAGATGAGAGCGTTGAGAAGCATGAGTGGATTAAAACTGAGTGACAGAGTAAGAAATAGTGTGATAAGAGAACGATGTGTTATATAAGAATATGTAGTGACTAAAATTGAATAATGTATGCTTAGATGGTTTGGGCACGTAGAGAGAATGAATGAAAGGTGACTGACAAAAAGGATTTATGAGTCAAGAGTGAATGCGAAAATTGGAAGGGGACACCAATGCGAACGTTCCTGCAACAAATCCAGGACATTTTAAAAAAGGGGTTAAGAGTACTCTAAACCGACGAACTTGTATAAACGGCATTAAGAGAATGGAAGAAGCGAAGAAGGTATGCATGGATCGTGGCAAGTGGAAAGACGTGGTCCTTGCCTACCCCTATGGGAATGAGGCGTGATGCTATGTATATATATATGTTAACTTGGTTAAAGGTAATTTAACTGTTGTGGTTTGTACATAACAACGTGCCGGAACGCAAATACTCTGCTTGGCGTTACTATTTTGCTTTTAGATGTTCCTTGATATATCCTACCAGAAATTACTGTTAATAAAACAATTGAATTAAACAAAAATAAGACACTGGGGCTAAACATGATGTGATAAATTTGACGGGATCAATTTAAATAGACATTATTTTAGGGGAAACCACATTATAGTCGTTAACAACGTCAAAATCATAATGAAAATATTCATAATAGTAGTAATAGTAGCCTAACCGTTTGACAAAAAATCCACCACCAGTTTGAAAAGTTGATTATCCTGAGAAGTAACCGGCAATAAACTCAGCGCTTACTCTTTTAAACTTAGTTTTATAAGTTACAATGTGTAATATTTTACTTCCACTCGTCAATAATATTGTCTAATTTTTCAATTTATATATACATATTGAGCAACAAATATCATTAACTTATGCATATAAATTTTCCGTGATTGTAGAATTTAACATTTAATCTTTTATGTCATAAGACGTTTTCTTCATCAAAGTGTTACTTCTTTAGTTTATATTCTGTTATGTAATTATTATTTTAAATTATTATTCAATTAGGCTCAAAAAAGATATTTTAATCGTCAGGAATCCATCCATTTAATAAATCCACCACCAGTTCGGAGAGTTGATTCCACTGAGAAGACACTCACACAAGAAACTCAGCAATTACTCTTTTAAAGAGTAACTACTGAGTTATCAAGAAATAAAAACAAACTTGTAATGCCATATTTTAGAGTGAAAAAGGTTCAGAAATCATTTTTCGGGTTGAGCATACGCATTTTTAATAATGTACCGCAATCGGTTTTCGGTTTACCTGCGCATTAGTTTTAAGAAATATGTAAAAAATATCCTTTTACATAAGGCATATTATAATGTTGAAGATTATTTAAGCGATAGAAATTTATAACACATTGTAGCATACAAAACTATGTTTAAAAGAGTAACCATTGAGTTTCACGTCGGTTTCTTCTCAGCGGATTCAACTTTCCGAACCGGTGGTAGATTTGTTACCAACGGACGGACTACTGACGATTCAAAAGTGCTTTTTGAGTAGGCACTTGAATAAAGAATATTTTGATTTTGGTTTGACAATGTGTATTGCTTCCGTGTGCAGCTGGAATCAAGTCCAAACATTTATATCATTTAAATAATCTTCAACTATGATTTGCTTTTTGTAATAGGTCACCAATGTTTTTGATATATTTTTTAAATTTTATTGGTTTTAATTTGCGTAATGTGTTACTTACTACACACTTTTAAAGACCCAACAGACAACTTACAGATATACATTAATTTAAATAAATAAAATCACTTCTAGCTTAGACCACACCCTAGAAATATGATAAATGACCCCCAAGATAACAAGTTTGCGCTTGCAGAACGCTTAAACGCTGGTAAAGCATAAGATCAAAGCCTTTTCATGTCTTAATTATGTGCCTACACATTTCCTTCCTTGTAATGAATTAAATATTAAAAGGTGATTTATTAAAATCTTAAGCCACTTTTGCCAGGCTTTTGAATTTCTGCTGTGGAGCTTTTAAAGTTCATTACGTAATAAGGTGGCTTAATGATTACGGTTTATTGTTTCATATGGTTTCACTAAAGGTATTTTTTTTTTACTTTTAGTCGCTGACAGGTTAGTGTAATCAGACCTCATGGTAAGATGGAAACACGCCAATCTGTTAAGAGATACTTTACCTCTAACAAGGTAAGTAGCAGCTTATTACAGTTCCACTACTAGGCACAAGCTTCTTTACTCATGGGAGAGAGGGTTTTTAGAGCAGACCCACCACGCTGTTCTAGCGCAGTCAGAAACTTCACATACTCTAGAATTACTCCCGGTATATGCAGGTTTCCTTATGATATTTTCCACAACCGATGGATTATAAAGAAATATCAAGCACTTAGTTTTCAATTTTATAAAGATAAACGTAACTATGCCTGCACAGGATTTGTACCCGCGACATTTCTAAATAAGACCGCACATGTCTCACTATGGCTTTTTATCACTCATATATTTTAATTACTCATGGCATTTAATCACACATGAGTTTTAATCACTCATGGGTTTTAATTAGTCATGCCGTATAATTACTCATGGCCTCTCATAACTAAAGGCTTTTAATAATTCGTGGCTTTTAATCACTCATGCCTTTTAATCACTCAAAGCTTTGAATAACTCATTGCTTTTAATCACTCATGGTTTCTAATAACTCAAGGTTTTCAATAATTCATGGCTTTTAATCACTCAAGGCTTTTATTAACTCATTGCTTTTAATCACTCATGGTTCTTAATAACTCAAGGCTTTTATTAATTCATGGCTTTTAGTCACTCAAGGGTTTTAATCACTCATGGCCTTTGATTACTCGAGTCTTTTAATCACTCATGGCTTTACTTAGTCATAGTGTTGAATCACTCAAGATTTTAATCACTCATGGCTTTTAATAACTCATTGCTTTTAATCACTCATGGTTTTAATAACTCAAGGCTTTTAATAATTCATGGCTTTTAATAATTCAAGGATTTTAATCACTCAAGGCTTTAAATAACTCAAGGCTTTTAATAATTCATGGCTTTTAGTCACTCAAGGCTTTTAACCACTCATGGCTTTACTTAGTCATAGTGTTGAATCACTCAAGATTTTAATCACTCATGGCTTTTAATAACTCATGGTATTTAATCACTTATGGCTTTCAATCCCATAGGAGTATAGGGAAATCCGTACATAATGACTTTTTAATATAAATTGCGTAAGGAGTCACTGTGTAGTATTTTAAGTGACTGATTTTGAGTGACATAATCATAATATTATATTAATTTATTATATTGAAACTAGAGCAATTCTACTAGAACAATGAAATAGAGATATAATGAATAAATGAACTTTTAACATGTTTTTTCTAGACAAAAAAGAATAGCATCCCATCCCTCATTACAAAATCTTCAATCTATTCGCGATTGATTTAAATATTATATAAAGGTTACAAATAATTCTTTTTCTCAAAGCAGATTAGCATATTATCATCACAGACAGTATCATCCACTAATCACCAGATTTAACAGCAATTAAGCTGTGATCTACACAAAATTCCCTGAACTTCAGATTTCATAATCTAAAGCCTAAAAGAAACTTAACTAACTGAAAACATCTCATAATAATTTAACAGGAAAACTCTCCCACAACAATTTAAGAGGAAAATTGCAACTAGAATTTAAGGGAAATTTAGTAACGAGGCAAGAACGCTAAATCAGCTCTAACAACTTAGTGAAAATAATTCTCTTACGAGGCTATTTTCTTGCATACAACCCACTACTTCCGCTGTATTTGTATATTAAACCGCGTTTTCTACTTAGCTTATATCAACTGTGTTTACGTCCACGGTTAAATTCACTTAACAGATACGATCTCAGCCAAGTAGGAGGGGGACAACGTTCTACGTGCGAGCGAGATGAAAAATAAAGTGCCTTCACACCGCAAGATTGTCCATTTCAAATGTCTGTGTAGTATTTAAAATTAAACTGTTTCATAATACTAAATCTATTTATATTACAAATGAATTCACAGAAAATTTACATTGTTTGGTGACATTTGCAATGTGATAGCGACTAGTAAATATCCGGCTCGAAGGACCATTAATATGTGATATTTAGAAGGTCTATCTTCCCAAAAGGGTTAAAATATATGTCGGAATGCTATAGTGTATGGAACGCTAGCGCCATTTGTCTATCTGCGTGGGGCAGAGTTAATAAGTGATGATTCGGCACGCATCTCTCGGCAGTTCTCGGGTGACGGCCCGCCGGTGCGTTCGACTTTTGAAACTGTCGTTCCTAGCTATTATTATTGATGTCGTCGTCGTCGTCGCTTCAACCGATGGACGTCCACTGCTGGACATAGGTCTCACGTAATGACGTCCACAAGGCCCGATCTTGCGCCGCCTGGCTCCAGCGGCTACAGGCGACCCTCTTTATGTCGTCGGTCCACCCTTTGAGGGGTCTCCCTACACTGCGCCGTCCGGTGCGGGGTCGCCACTCCAGCACCTTCGGTCTTACGGACTATGTGCCCCGCCCATTGCCACTTCAGGTTCGCGATTCGTAGGACTATGTCGGTGACCCTGGTTCTACTACGGATCTCCTCATTTCTGATTCGATCACGTAGAGAAACTCTGAGCATAGCCTTCTCCATCGCACGCTGAGTGACTCTGAGCTTCCGCATGAGGCCCATAGTCAGCGACCACGTCTCAGCACCGTAGTTCGTCACTGGTAACACGCACTGTTCGAAGACTTCGGTCTTCAGACACAGGGATATCGGACGAAAATATCGGGAAACTACACCAGATATATTCGTCCGATTATTATTGATGAGTTTGTGTAAATTGAGATCGGGAAAATTGATTAATTGAACATTATAATCTGAGTTTATTAATAAAGTGTTTGATTGCACCAACATTTCCCACCAACGCCCACAGTGTGGAGATGGAATTATGGATCCCACTAATGACGATGTCGGCGGAGAACCCTACGCCCCTATGCTTAATGCTTCTTCCTCCTCCTCTCGTTATTCTCCGACATATATAAAATATATCAAAATTCCACAGATACATGATACATTACATATACACTTTATCACTTCACAACACTCTAATTATTTATCACTTTACTTATTTCAAAACACAATAAAAGAGAACTTCTCCTTACTCATTTAACCTACTGTACTCACTGAGCTCGTTCGTGTATCTTTACCGAGTTCCTCCATGGTGGGGAGAAACATCGGGTAAGGATACACGAAATAGTACTTCCGTTACTGTTTAATTAAACAGTAATTATAGTAAATTAATAATTAACAATACATCTCCCAATAAATTAACAATTGCTAACATATTAAAGAAATATAGACGATAAAGTTTTGTTTCTCTGACATACAAAGGTCTACGATTCAATTGTTAAGTAATACCAAATCAATACTATTTTGAAAGACGAAAGTGCTACATTGCCTCCCCATTAAAGGCGTAATTTAGTGCGCAAATTTTTGGCGCATAGATACGCACTTCTTTTATACGTCAAAATATTTCGCGATTCGTTAGAACTTACTTTCTTTGATTTTTTAAAAATAGTTTTAAGTTTCGCAGATTTAATGTATTTAAAATTATAGTTTCTATATATCAGGTGTCTCAAAAGAAATTTTATATTTATTTAGCTTACTGCGTGAACGCAACGTATCCGAGGGGCACGGGGGTTATGTCAATCGGTAGCCTGGCTCTTGGGAATTCAGATGCTATGGAGCTGCATGCCTACAAAATTCAATGGTGCAAGAATTAAAGCCCAAAGATGCCAGTCAGAGGTCTATAATGTAAATCAGGTGATTAAGCGTCGGAGAATAAGAGAGAAGAGAGAGCATAAAGTATAGGGGCGTAGGGTTCTCCGCTGACATTATCATTAGTAGCATCCATAATTCCATCTCCATACTGTGGGCTTTGGTGGGTAATGTTGGTGCAATCAAACAGTTTATTAATTAACTCAGATTATAATGTCCAATCATTTAATGTTCCCGATAACAATTTACACAAAAACATTAACAATAATAGCTAGCAACGCGACAGTTTCAATAGTCGACCGCTCTGGCGGACTGTCATTCGAGAGCTGGAGAGACGCACGCCAGATTGTCGCTATTGACTCTGCCCCACGCCGACAGACAAATGGCGCCAGCGTTCCAAAGACTTGCACTCCGACACATATATAGCGTGTATTTGAAAGTTGACCTGCGTTTTTGACATTGCGGTCGGCAATGTCATACTTTCGACCCTTTTTTATATTTTTTTTAATATATTTTTTATCGCGGGGAAATCTTAAATAAGATACCCGATAACTTGGGTCAGGCTATCGGGTTATGTGGGATTGTACCCACTAAAACTCCTTCAGTTATCTGCTTCTACACATGTGAGATAGCTCCGGGTTGTCTAACGAAGTTCGCCGAAGCTACCCTCGTGCAAAAGTCCATAAGACTCATCCAGGCAGGATTTAATTCCCTACCATCGTCGCAGTGACAGATATGGACTTCCCAGGATCGCCAGTGGCAGTAAAAATCCCTAGTCTTACTGTTTGCAAACCAGATGTCCCATTAATCCGGGATTTACCCTTTTTTTTCTTTAGTCTTCTGGTAAGTCCTTATTGCCTCCAGTTCCGGCTAGAATTGCCGATTCTTTGCCGTTTTCGTTCAGCGGTCTCCTTTTTAACCATGACGGTTTCGCAGAAGGAAATCAGGAGATCACTGCCTTCCAACCTCCTTAATCTGATGTCATGTATCGATTGTTATACAACCTTACTGTAAAATATTCTTGATGATGAATTCTATACTCAGTCCAATTATCTGCCCTGTCACTAATTCTAGCTAGCCTCTACAACTTGTAAAGTTAATTTAATTATAATTCAAGCATATACAAGAACAGATCAAACTAAAAACTTTTAGTTTTAAGCCAGAAGCGTATATACAGGCGGACGGGCCCGGAATTATCATATTTCCTGTAGTTTCCCCAACATGGCGTCCGAAAACGTGGATTTGACGTATTTTAAAGTGCTATTTTCAGCTCCACGGGGACTCGAGTAAATGGAGCGTCTGTTTTATATTACTTAATCTATGTACATTTGAATATTGAATTATATTTTGTAACAATTTAACATCCATTTCTTTCTAGCTGTAGGGAGTTTACTACGTATACATATTAGAAAACTTGTTGTATGTATAACAACATTGACTCTTTTAATAAAAAGAGTGAATGTATATCATATAACTTACGAAAAAAAAACAAACTTGTTATAAATTCTAGTAGGCTGCATAAAATTAACAACTCATTTAAGGGTAACTGTATACGTTTCTATAATAAACTCCCTCAAGACATTCTAGAGATGTCAATTAATAAATTCAATATCCCTCAGTGCCTGAAGACTAGTCTTCGAACTGTGTTGCCAGTGCTTACCTACGGATCGGAAATAAATAAACGGCAATGACATTGATATGACTTTTTTTCTTAAAAATATGATGAATTCCGCAACTTTTACGAATTTTGTGGAGCAAATTAGTTAAATTTAAACTTTGTTTTGATAGTTAGATGGTATGTGCGATTTTGCTCGTCAAAAATTTGTACTCTTTTTCCTTACCTATGTAACGATTAATAAGAAGCGTATTATATTTTGAACCTGAATATGAACCTGAATATGAATTGAAATATTTTGAATTTGAATATGAACCTGATTTTTATGCAAATGGCCATATAACTTCGCATCAGATAATTAAACATTGTTTAACAAAGACTGCCTCATTGGTCTAGTGGTTATCATTTTGACTGCAGACATGAGGTCCTGGATTCGAGTCTCGGGTCAGGCCAATTCAATAATTGATGTTCTGTTAAGATTTTCTCGAAATTTGCCCGAAATTGGGAAATATTTGGCGGTGTGATCCACCCCGGTGCCTCGGAGAGCACGTTAAGCCGTCGATCCTGCACCTGATCTCTCTCAGCATGTGTCGAATTCCCGCCACATCGAGAGTGAAGGAATAGAAAGTGCACTTGTTTGTTATGCCAGGCAATCCACAGTGGAGCAGCGTGGTAAATCTATGCTCTAAAACCCTCTGTCCTATAAATGAGGAGGCCTGTTCCCAGCAGTGGGACGGCAATAGATTGCTACTTAACTTTTTATACAGAATGCTTACATAATATTGTATTAGTAAGCGTATGGTAATGTGCAGGGGTCTTTTGGTACCCCCGTGAGGGAAAAGCTTAAGGACACGAGAGTTATTATATCTAAATATTATGGTAACATATATTTTTGGTAACTGCCTCATTGGTCTAGTGGTTAGCATGTTCGACTACAGACATGAGGTCCTGGGTTCAAGTCCCGGGTCGGGCCAATTCGAAATCGATATTGAGTTTTCTATAAAGATTTTCTCAATATTTGCCCGAAGTTGGGAAGTTGGCGGTGTGGTCTACCCCCGTTCCTCGGAGAGCACGTTAAGCCGTCGGTCCTGCGCCTGATCTCTCTCCGGTCGTGTCGGATTCCCGTCACATCGGACTATGAGAGTGAAGAAATAGAGAGTACACTTGTGTACTATGCCTGCCAATCCGCAGTGGAGCAGCGTGGTGGGTCTATGCTCTAAAAACCCTCGCTCCTCGGAGTGAGGAGGCCTGTGCCCAGCAGTGGGACGTTAATGGGCTGCTACTTACTCACTTACTTTTATATATTTTTTCTTTATAACCAATTATAACGTACCTGAATTCTATAAAGACTTAAATTTTAAAATTATTTGTAATTTAACGTACATGCCCAAAGGGAGTAAGTATATTGTATATTGTTTTAGTCACGTCAGAGACTGGATTAAACATTTTCGCAGGCAAAATCGCAGGTATAAGCTAGTTACGTAAAACAAAGTTGAATTCCAACTAATTCGGCCCACAAAGTTCGTATAAACTGTAAAGTTACCTCATACGAGGCTGTAGGGCCATTGGATTTCAGATCACGTGCTCGGCTCTGTTAATGTAGAGTTGGCTCGCGGTCATCTTACGACGCAAGATTTACTTCCTGTTATTTTATTAGACGTGGGAAAATTGCCATGGAGAGATTTTCAGAAAATCTTTAACAGAAATGTACTTACTTCGAAATTTTATATATCAAGTTGGCAGTTTAATACCCTAAAACAACCAAGAAGGAAACCTAATGCTCACAAAGTTATTGTATTGAAGGCTCAATTAATTTCACAACATAAGTAATACTATGTTCCATTCAAAATTATATCCCACACTACATTTCTCGTGCCACAAATAGAATGTATCTCGCTCTCTTGCACTACCATCAATTATACATGCTTTTAAAACTCCCCTATCCAAAATAGATGTGGGAAAATTGCCATGGAGAGATTTTCAGAGAAAATCTTTAAGAGGAATGTACTTGCCTCGAGATTTTTATATATTAAGTTGGAAATTTATTCCCTAAGACAACAAAAAAGGAAACTAACAATAAAAAAAGTTACAGTATTGAAAGCTCAATTAATTTCACAACATAAGTAATACTATTTTCAATTCAAAATTATATCCCACACTACATTTCTCGTGCCACAAATAGAATGTATCTCGCTCTCTTGCACTACCATCAAATATACATGCTTTTAAAACTCCCCTCCCCAAAAAAGAAGTGGGAAAATTACCATGGAGAGATTTTCAGAGAAAATCTTTAAGAGAAATGTATTTACCTCGATGTTTTTATATATTAAGTTGACAATTTAATTCCCTAAAACAACAAAGAAGGAAACTTAACAATGACAAAGTTATAGTAATACTATTTTCCATTCAAAATTATATCCCAAACTACATTTTTCGTGCCACAAATATAATGTTTCTCGCTTTCTTGAGCTACCATCAATTATACACCCTTGTAAAACTCCCCACTCAAAAAATAATAAATTAATATATCAAATTCTCACGTAAGTTGTAATCAAACTTGATAAAATAAAGTAATATAACAGTGATCTAATAAATGTAATAATAGCTATCTTTTTAAGAACTTAAACCCTGCATAATACAGTATATCTTCGCAAATATGTAGGTTTTGTCATGTTTTACTTCATCAAAAAACACATTGATGAATTTCACATAACAGTAAGGAACGTCAGTTATTTTTTTTATAGAGAAAAGTAGAGATGACATTAAAGTAATCTATACTAGTAGAGAGGGTTAGGAACAAACAAATTTTTTTTATCATAAAAAGGTTATAGTCGTCGTCGCTTCAACCGATGGACGTCCACTGCTGGACATAGGTCTCACGTAATGACGTCCAAAAGGCCCGATCTTGCGCCGCCTGGCTCCAACGGGTACCGGCGACCCTCTTTATGTCGTCGGTCCACCTTGTGGGGGGTCTGCCTACACTGCGCCGTCCGGTGCGGGGTCGCCACTCCATCCCAGAGCGTACTGACTTATATAACTAGCGGACGTCCCGGGCTCGATCCCCGGTAGGACGAATTTAGAAAATTTTATTTTCTAATTTGTCTGAGTCTGGACTGGTGGGAGGCTTCGGCCGTGGCTAGTTACCACCCTACCAGCAAAAACGTACCGCCAAACAAAGAAATTTGTGTTCCGGTACGATGCTGTGTAGAAACCGTAAGGTATATCGCCTCTTAACAGATTAACGTGCTTCTATCTTAGACTGTATCATCATTTACCATCAGGTGAGATCACAGTCAAACGCTAATCTGTCAGCAATAAAAAAAAA